>LR562992.1:0-18613 GCA_900536345.3 Caenorhabditis sp. 39 LS-2015
GCGTATTCGATTCGTGTTCGTGGTCACCGAACAGGCGTATAATGTGCATTTGAATGGAGATGTTGCGAGTTCGGCTGCTCCGATTGGTGAGGGTTTTGAGGAAAAAAAGTTTTAAAAAATTAGGGAAAAATTATTTTTATTCCATTTCAATGTTTGAGCTCAACAATTAATTAATCAACAACAAAATCTGAAAAAAAAATCTTGAATTTTGAAATATTAAAAAAAAATCACATTAATGAAAAATAACTAAAATATTTTTAAATTTCTTTTTTGGTAGGATAGGAAACCAGGTGTTTTCAGATTTTAAAATATTGATTAAAAGATTTTTTTTGAAATTTTAATCATTTTTTTTGAAGAATATTTTTAAAATTTTTTTGTGAAAATCGAATTTTCCAACTGAAAAAAAAATATTTTTGATCAAAAATAATGAAATTCTTTATTTTTTCAATTTCTTCTATTCAAATCCCATGTTTCTTGCAGACGTGCCCGTCGAATCGTTCTCCTGGTCGACGGATCTTCTCGTTCTCCCATGCAAACCCCAAAATGCGGCCCTCCTCGACAACTCGTTCCCAAATCGGATTTCCATGACTGTTTAGTCATTTTTTCAAAAAAACAAGAAACAAAAAATGTAACTTTCGCTAAATTATTCAAAAAATTCGCTTGCCTTCAGAATTCCCTACGTACATAATTTTTCGGGCTCTTTTTCGATTTTTATTTATTCAAATTTTTATTTAATTATTTTCTTTTTTAGTTTAACAAGAAAAATGTGATTTGACGACAATGAGTTGATTCCTTTTTCTTTTTTTTAAAATCAATTTTATTAAAAAATATACATATGTACAACAAAAATTTAAATTTAAATTCAAATTTAAAATTCAAATTCAAATTCTTCATTATGACGGTTGGGGTTCATTTGCACCAAGTATCGACGGAACTCACGATCAAGTCTTTTCACTTTCCTGCGAACAAGGTCTTTCTCTATCGTGCGATGACATTCGCTCATTTCAATGAAATACTTTACTGAAAAAAAACGGATTTCTAGGGCAATGTTTTCCAACCAACTTACTTTTTCTCATGGTGTTCACAACATTCCGAGACTCCTTGACAAACTCCCCGATCCTTTCGACCATTTTCGATTGTCTTTCGTCCCAGTCGCGATACGTTATGGCCATGATGGCTGTTTCGGGGTAAGTTGCCCGCCGGGTCATACTATCTATAGGAATTACTGCGATGAACGGTGTTTTGTGGACGATTTGTTTCACTGAAAGCAATTTTTAGTGTTCGATGGGTTGAGTACTCAGCGAAACAGTACGGACCAGGCTTGGTCGGAAACGCGTTTTCGGAAATTTCTGAACCGACTTTTTTTCCGAAATTGGTAATTCCGAAAAAAATTTCCGAATGATTTTTCGGTATTCGGTTTTTCCGAAAAATTACTTGGGTCAAAAAATTTCGACGTTTTTTTCTGGAAAATTATATTATCTGTTTTTCAAATGGTGACAATTGGGCTTTGAGGACGGAGCTTGGGTCTCGCCACGCGTGAGCGCAGTGAGTGCAGTGAGCACACCTGTGAGCAGTTTGCGTTCGAATTTAATTTCGAAATTTGCCAGTTTTCAACGATTTTTCCCATCTTTTTCACTTTTTCGGGACGCAAACCGTTCACAGGTGCGCTTACTGCGCTCACGCGTGGCGAGACCCAAGCTCCGCCCCCAAAGCCCAACTGTCACCATTTGAAAAACAGATAATAGTTAAAACTCTGAATTTTTCTAGAAACGACATTGACATTGATATTTTGCAAAATTCACGCAGATTTTCGGGTTTTGTTTCTCGAAAATATGGTTTAGAAAACCGATTTAAAGTTCCGGTACTCAATTTTTTCCGGTAAAATTTCCGAATGAAAAAAGTTCCGAAACTGGTCGGAAATTTCCGACTTTTCGGTATTTCCGGTTCCGGTTCCGACCAAGCCTGGTACGGACGCAATACATAGCTCACTCAACGCAGTATTCAGTGAGACCTACATTCTTCGTAATGATTCTCATCGGGCGACCCATTGATCGAATCTAGCAGCGCCCGAATCTCATCAAACGCTTCCTGCGCGGCTTTTAGTCTGAAAAATTTTCACAGATTGAAATAAAAAATCCAAAATTTTGTTTGTTTAATATTACTTGTCTGGGTCTTTGCATTCCGGCGGTTCCCTCTTTTCCCTGTTCTGCCGAGTCAATTTACGTATCGTTTGTCGATGAGAATACGGATAAGCGCAGCGGTGCATTCCCATTTTTCTCTCAATCTCCATCCGTTTCGCCGCGACATCAGTTACTGCTGGAGTTTCAATTTCGTAGTAATCGAGAAGACATTGCTGCGAGACACCATCTCCGAGTTTGTTCTCGCACTTGGTTCCGGAACAAAGACAGTCTTTGAGACGGGACATTGCCTCGGATCGGAGGCTCATTATCGATTTTTTGTCTGAATACGAAAAAGTGAAATAAATGAAAATTCCGATTTTTCAAAACCAGAGAAGAAACGATAAAGAAGAAACTCAATAAATAACCATAGAAACCAGAGACTCTAGCGAAAAGAGAAGAGAAGAGAAAAAAGGCCGCCGCCGCGCGACCGCTTCGCTGGAAAACGAGAGAAGAGATGAGGGCAGAGGAGGAGGAGAGGGGAGATGAAGAGAGATGAATGATGAGGTGTGTTTGGAACGGAACGGAAGTGTGTTATTGGTTTCGAAGTGGGATTTTTTGAAGGAGAATGGACACAAAAATATGACATATTTTTGAGAAAAATGTAGAATTTTAGCCAAAACGTTTAACTGTCTTTTTTCAGAAAGATGTTCATTTTTTTGAAAAAAATTTATATACATCGCGACATCAACGATGTTTGGCATTCTAATAAAAAATGATCATTTCACTGACTTTCCGTTCATTAAACAGAAAACGAGACATTTTGCAAAAAGAATTTTCCTCCTGAAAAACGGCTGAAAAACGATCGGCTGGGAAATGCCTCGAAGCCGATTTTTTTCAATTTTGGCTTCTTTCGTTTGGGCAAAAATTACATGTGGAAAAAAGAGTCGAAAAAGTGCTAATTTTTCTGACGCCGTCAGGGTAGTAACCATTTGATATTATGTAGTTTCATAGCTAGTGTTCAATTCTGTAGAGACTTGGAATTTACGAAAATTTACTTTTCGCAAAACTCATTAAGTTCAGTGGTTAACAAATTTTTTACATTTTTCAAATCAAGCCCATTTTTAAATTGGTAGAATCCAAAGAAAAAAGCAAATAGTTGTTATGCGTTCCCGAAATCGCTAGAGTTCGGATTCAAACGCGGCATTGCGTCCCACAACGACTTTAAATGTTTTTCAACGAACTACGGTAGGTTCTACCGTAGTTTTTCAAAAAAAGAAGATAGTCGCGGCGTTTGAATCACAACTCTAGCGATTTCGGGAATTCATAATAGTTCAATTCCAGTTTTCACGATTTTTATTTAAAAAATTCCTCTAATTTGGTTAATTCCCCATAATTGTTGCATCAAAAAGCACAAAATTGAGAAAAACCGACAAAGCCGACAAAATTGGTCAAAAGAGAATCCCGACGTTTCGCAACCAGAGGAGAAACAACAGCAAACGCAGAAAATAGATTCCAAAAGCAGGGTCTCGCAGCGAATTCGAATAAGTGAAAATTAATATTTTTGAAATTTTCGCAGACTTTTTTCGGTATTATTTAACATCCAATGAAATGAAAAAATTGCTGAAAATCTTCATGAAAAGTGAATTGGACTCGCAATCAGAACTTTATTCAAAAAAAAAACACCATCAATTAATTTTAATTATGATGAAAAAAAAATGCGAATGCGAAAATTTAGAATAATCCAGCGACTTCCTTGAATTCAACACTGCCGACATACTCGACCACTGAAAAAATTTAAATTTAAAAAATGAAAAAAAAAACAATTTCTGCAACTTACAACGTTTTAATTTGTCGTCGTCGGCGCTTGCTAGGTCATTGACGATATCGGCGACAGATTTGATGACTTTCGGACTCTGTTCCTCTCGTTTGTCGAACATGGTGCGGTCATCGGCGGCTTTGTCTCGTTTAATTTGCATTGGTTCCAATGTTGCTTCTTCTTCCGGCGAAATCTTGCTTGCTTCGGATTGAACAACTAGGTGACGCTGGGATTTGTTCGGCTTCGGAGAGCTCGGCGGATGGTTCGCTTCGGATCTCCGGTTGCCATCATCTGGGCAGTGACGACGGCATCGTTCATTCTCATCCTCCGAATCGAATCTTCTTCCGTAGCTCCGATCGTCTTGGAAACGGTACGACGGCGAATCCCGTTCGGTGAATCTTCTCGGCGATCCATCGGCATCTTCATGTTGCATTGGACAACTTGGCGGACCAGGGCGTCGCTCAAAACCATTGTGCTCTAGGGAACGACGACGTTGGTCATCAGAATCAAATCTTCCTACAATGCACCAGTTGCTCTGACAATCAGAACTGTGCAATCTATGTGTATCTCGATCGGTGCATCTTCTCGGCGGCCCATTGACATCTTCATACCGCATTGGGCGACATGGCGGACTGTTTGTAGCGAAACCTGGACGGCGCTCAGAATCATTCAGCTCTGGGGAACGACGGCGTCGTTCATCTGAATCAAATCAGTATTTTTTTGAAAATAGTTAGGGTGCATCCTGTTCCCCCGAAAACTGCGAAAGTTAAAAATGGCTGGTTACGACCGCTGATTTTCAAAATTAATTTTTTTTTGCTCAAAATTGTTAGGGTACTCCGAAAAATTTCCAAATTAAAAAAAAATTCCAAAATTGGTTAGTTCGACCTTCCCCCCCCCGAAAACGACTATTATGAAAACCTACCTCTGCTCGGCGGTACATCAACATTTTCGTTTTGCATTGGACGACGTGGCGGACTAATCATATCAAAACCATCGTTGATTGGACGGCGCTCGGAGTCATTGTGCTCTGGAGAACGACGGCGTTGGTCATCTGAATCGAATCTTCCTCCATATCGTCTGTTGCTCTGATGACAATCCGAACTGTGCAATCTATCTGTGTCTCGATCGCCGAATCTTCTCGGCGATCCATTGACATCTTCGTCCCGCATTGGGCGGCTTGGCGGACCATTCATACCGAAACCATCTTGGATTGGGCGGCGATGGAAGTTGCTATGGTGCGGGGAACGACGGCGACGTTCATCTGACAATTGTGAATCGAATCCTCCTCCATATCTTCTATTGTTCTGACAATCAGAACGATGTCGATCACCAAATCCTCTCGGCGGTCCTCTTGGATCGATTGGGCCGTTATTCTGTGACCCTCGGAAACAGTTGTCACTTGGGCGACGCGGAGATTCCGGACCTCCTCTTCCTCCTCCAAATCGGTTGTTCTGCAGGAACCGCGGTCCATTGTACTGAGTGTCGTCACGGCGTCTTTGATGATGTTCAAGGTCTTGACGCCCATCGCGATGATGTTGATTTCCATTCGAATCATCGCGAATCTCCAGATTTGAGAACGAATCGACCATTGGATCACCATGACGATCGTTCATAGCACGGAAGCTGCGGTTGTTGCCATTTGGACGACGACAAAGAGATTCGTTGCGCTCTGGAGAGCCAAAGCGACCGTTCCTATTATCGGAACCGTTTTGGAAACGATCCGAGGAATCTCTAGACCTTCCCGATGGTCCATTTCCATTTTCATGGCGCATCGGTCGACTAGGCAAACTAGGACGCCCGTCTTCCCTGCGGTGATGTTGGTTTCTTCCAAAGGGCGGTGCGTTGTTTTTTCTAACCTTCCTAACGCGTTTCGAAGCGCCCATCCAAGAGTCATCACTGTCACAAAAATCACTTTCATCTGTTTCCAGCCTCTCCAGAAAACTCAGGAGATTTTCAGAAGGCTGGAGAAGTTCAGCGGAATCGCAGCCATCGAATCTTCTATTCGGGTCTCCTCGACGATCGCTTAAAATTCTTCTCTTCTCGACCGGATCGTGTCCATGTTCCCCGAATCTTCTGTTCTGCAGGAACGCAGCTCCACCGTAGTTTCTCATTCTTCCTCTTCCTCCATCCGAGAATCCTTGGCTTCTTCTAAGATTCTCCTGTCGACCATAGCTTTCCGAATTCGGATGTCTCAAGTGTTCCCTTGGATCCGTTGAGAATCGATTGGCTGAAATTTTCGATCAGGTGGATGAATTGACACGGAAATCAGCAACCCGACGTTTCGCAACTCGAAACTTCGAGACAATGGTTTTTCGGCAGATATGCAAGGATTTGAAAATTTTAATGACAATTTGGAAATAAAAAAACATTTCGAGTTGCAAAACATCTGGGTCTCAAAAAATCGCGTCAAGACCCACCTTGACCATCAGTTTGTCGAGCACTCCCGAATCGGGTCAAATTGTTAGAATTGCTGTTTGGATGCATTCGTAATTACTGAAATATGGGTTACTTGAGATGAGAATTAGGAAAAGGAGAGAAGAGAGCCCCGACGTTTCGAAACCAGAAGAGAAACAGCAAAGAAAATAGAAAATAAGCGTCGGGTCCCGCCACGAAATCGGAAAACTAGATAAATCCGGTGGAATGGATATATTTCGAAGTTTTATCCAGAAATGCGATTTCCATCTGTTTTTCAATTGTCTTTGTCATTTTTTTCCGATAAATTTGAAGAAAAAAGTGGAAAAAGTATCTGAAAAGAAAACAAAAATTTGAACAATTTTCCACCGTTTTTAGTGTTTCCATAAGCATGAAAATCGTTGCGGGACCCAAAGAATAGAAAAAAACGAAAAGTGTACATATAGCAAAGATGAACCGATTTTTCGTTTTCGCCGTCGTTTTTCAACTCTCTTGGAACGAGAAAACGATTCAACAACATTCATCATTGTCAGGGGTTTTCGCGGGCGAATTCAAAAAAAGAAGTCAAGGAGAGACGCAGAGAAAAACGAGAAATGACGATGTGGGTACAACTGATCTTATCGTTTAGAAAATTCACAAATAAATAAAAATTAGGAAAGCCTAATAAGGTCACAAGCTCTTCTCTTCTCTTCGAAACACTTCATTCATCACCATAGAAACGAGAAGAATAAGTTTCGAAAAGACGAAAAGGAGATAACCGAAAGAAGAGACGCAGAGATAGAGGAAGAGGAAGAGGTCGGTTGGAGGAAGAGGAGCTGGCCCATTGGAACGGGGTATCATGAGGTGTTAGAAGGAGCCGCGACGCGACCGCCACGCAAAAAAAGAGGAAACAGGGCTGCGGAGAGGTCAGGAACGTTTTTGGATGGGTAAAGAAGGAGATAAAAAATTTTGAGAAAATGAGCTTGACGGCTGAGAGCATTTGGAAGGTGTATAGATAAAACAATAATATTTTCAGAAGCATTTTTTTTGAAGAAGAATTTTTTTTGTAAAGATTAAGAACCTTCAGATGACTTTCAGATGACGTCCCTCATTGGAATTTTGAAGGATTGTTTCAAAAATTTAGGGATATGGTACTACGCTCTTTAACTATTTCCTGTATGAAATTGGGCTCGAACGGACCATTTTTAATCAAGTTTTGATGGTTTTCAATGGAGTTTGGTATATGAAATCGTGATCGCCGAGGATTTCGTCCGGATTCATTGTTGTTTTTGGTATTTATTTATTTCTTTTTTCTTACATTAAATGGATAAACGATGTTGATCAATTGAATGAAGGTGTACCTTTCGGGACTCTCACTTTTAGCCTAACCCGTTGCTATCGCTGTACCATCTTGCGATCTCGTGCGTTACGTTTGACCTTGGTGACTTGAAGACTCACCGCTAAGTTGGACGACGTCGGTTTCTTTCAGATCAGTCGATGCACCATGTAAAGGGAAACTTGTTTGCCCCTGTTTGTACTCTGCCACAGAGTATATGATTACGACGATGGTTCAGTGGTAATATATGTTTATTTATGATGAACAGGTGGGAAATGGGGAAGAAAGCAGGAGCAGATGACAGCAAGGGGGCAGGAATGAATGTGAGTGAGGGAGAGAAGACACCGTTCCTTTTATGGGAACGGATAACAATCGGGGATCCGGTGTGTAAATCTCAAGGGCCGGTCCTTATACGATTTCTCCTTGATGGAATGTAATTCTGACATTTTGCAATGTGCAACCTTGAGTGTTGCATTCAGGTTCTGCTGCATGTCATGGTGACTCATTTTCAGACTAATCGTGACGTATTTACGTCACGAAGATTTTTGAATAGTTATTGAGAAACCAGCCTGAACGTGTGGCTACGCCGCATAAGGCTGGCGTGTCTATTTCTGGAAATGATAGATTTCCGCGTGAATACCATTTGATTTTTACGTGACCGGGGCACATGCGAACAGAAATCATCCGGACAAACGGAGACCCCCATGTTTCGCAACGCGACGTTTCGCAACATTGAAAAAATGAATTTCGCAACTGTAACGTTTCACAACTCGATTATTTTCTGTCCACAATGTTGTTTCTAACTTCAAATCGCAATATCTGCCAAAAAATATTCGTCTTGACATGTGGAGTTGCGAAACGTTACAATTGCAAAACATAGCGTTGCGAAACATCGGGGTCTCGACAAACGGAAAAACAGAAATCCGAACAGAATAAGAAAATTATTATACCAGCCTGAACGTGCAGCTGCGCCGCATCAGGCTGGCGTGTCTTCTTTCTGAAAATGTTCGATTTCCGCGTGAGTACCATTTGATTTTTACGTGACCGGGTCAAATGCGCACAGAAAACATACGGAAAAACGGACATCCGGACAGAATAAGAAAGTTATTATATAAGAATGATGATGATGATTGTTTGGTATCTTGCCCTTTTATCAAATTTTTTTTTTACAGGAGAAATTTTTAAAAAATTATCAAAAATTTCAGGATTGATTTCAAAGTAAAAAAAGGGTTCAATATGCAAAAATTGTTTTTTATTTTTTTTATTTAAAAGTTATTTCCTTTTTGGCATTTACGTTAAATCATTGTTTTTCAAGACTTGTGTATGCTTTTGAAAATTTTTGAAACATAACAAAAAATTTTTTATTGTGAATTATTTTTTTATACACACATTATTTGGCGGTCATAATTTTTTTGTTGAAAATTGTAATAAAATTATAACTAGTTTGTGAATTTTCAATTTTCTTCCTAGTTCTAAAATTATATGTAGTTTTTATTTTTCAATTAAAAAAATTTCAATTTGAAGATGTATTTGGAAAAATTAATTTTTTAATTTTTTTCAAATTTCCTTATTCACTCACAATTTGCGAATTGTTCGAAAGACAAAGATTATTACAAATTGGGGAGAGAATAATTTTTTAGAAATTTGTCAAAATATTTCTGAAATCTTGTGTATGCTTCAAAAAAATTTGATTGTGAAACCCAAACCTTTTTTTTGCAAATTTTTCTTTTCGATTGGAAATTAAAAATTATTAAAAAAATATTTTTTCTTCCTTTTTTTAAATTTCAAACTTGACCTATTGTTTCCAGCGACGCTCTTCAGAAAACAAAGCGCGCACAGTATTGATTTTTCTGAGATTACGGTAGGAGATATCAAAAAGTTATCAACTAACAAAATAAACCTGACAAAATGTGGAACATTTTATCAGTTAACAACGCTTTGTTATCAACTATCACTTGTGAGTTATGTTGTTTTAATAGAGCTGGTTTTCAAAAATGGACAAATATTCATTTTTTTGATAAATTTTGGGTTTTTCCATTATTTTTTCCATTATTTTTCTTTTTTTTCCATTACGATCACCCCAATCATTCTAATTGTCGCATCATCAGTAGTAAAATGCGGAATTCTCCTTCCCTTCCCTTCCCATCTCTTCTCATTTCGTTCTCCGTCTTCTCCCCACCCGCGGGCCGACAAATTCCATTTGATTTCTTTCATTTCACACTCATACTGATCACAAATCGCGACTTACGACCTACCTATTGCAAAATGAAAAAAAAAACCGCCAAAAAATCGAGTAAAGTGTGATTTTTTCGATGTGGAGTGATTGTAATATGGTACTCTAGTGCAACGAGTTCAGAACACAGGCTGTAGTTTGTGAAGTTGAAAAGATAAGAGGAAGGTGTCAACTGATGAAATGTAGGAAATTGAAAGGGGTATATTTTGTTAGTTGACAGTTTTTTAATAGGACTTACGGAAAATTTAGGAAAAATTAAAATTGTGAGCCCCCAGTTTCTTCAAGAGCGTCTATGGAAACAATACGCTAAACACTATTGGCTATAACTCAAAAACCGTTCGAGATATCAAAAAGTTGTCAACCAACAAAAAGTAGAAAATGATGTCAGGTTTATTTTGTTAGTTAACTACTTTTTGCTATCTCTTACCCTAACCCTAATAGCCAACAATTTATCACAACAGTCAGAAAAAACTTACGTTTTTCTGTTTTTTTTCTGTTTTTTTTCTGTTTTTTTTCCAATTTCCCCATCGTTTGACACTTTCTTCTTTTTCTGCTTTCCAGTCAAAGAATCAAAAACCCTTCCTTTCCCTTTAAACTCCGCCCCCTTTCTCCATTTCCACCCGAAGAATGTGTGTTCTCTTCGTCGCCTCGCCCCCTCCCAATTCCCCCAATTAGTCCATTCGACCCATCTCTGCGTCTCTCATTTCTGTATGCTATTTTCTCGTTTTTTTCGACTATTTCTTGCTGTAATTTGCATTCGGAACGCTGTCGTGGCTCGAGAAAAATCGAAACCACCGAATCTGAAATTGTTGGAATGTTTCGAATTCAAGAAGAACTACTGGATCGTCGGACACGCATTTCATACCAGTTCTGTACAGGTTAGAGGGTTACATTTGAATTTTTTGATATTTGAACTATTTTTTTGAGATCCCAAAATTTTTAAGATTGCTCAAAAATTTAAAAAAAAATTCTAATTTTTTTTGAAAAATAAAAAAAAAATTATTTTTTTTAATTGAAACAAATTTTTATTTATTTAAAAATAGTTTCTTGGAAGTCCCAAAATCTCAAAAATTGTACAAAAAATGAAACTGCTATCAAAAAATAAATAAAATGTTAAAGATTTTTTTTTTGTTGAAAATTTAAGAATTTTTTTTTCAAAAAGTGATAAAAATGGAATTTAAATTGAATTAAAAAAAATAACAATTTCATTTTTACAATTAAAGTTCTCGAAACTCTTTTTTTCCAATCAGGTTTCCGTCTCTTTAAATACTTGAAAAACTGGAAAAATTCAAAAAGAAAATTTAGTTTTTTTTCAATAAATTTTTCTCAAAATTTTAAGCAAATATTAAAAAAAAACATTAAAACGTGGTTCAATAAAAAAAAAATTTTTTAAATTATTTACTGTTTCAATATTTTTTCGATTTGTTACCCTTTACAAGGAAAGTGTTTGTGTTGTAATTGTGTGTGTTTCAATAATTTTTTAATTTTTCGAATTGAATTAAATTTTTAAAAATACAAGTTTTTAAATAAAAATTTTGCATTTTAATAGAATTTTTGGAAAAAAAACAAAAAGCTTATTTTTCTGTTAAGAATTTAAAAAAAACTAAAAAATTCAACAAGAATTGTTTTTTTATTTAAAAATTTTTTTTTTTTAATTAAAAAAACGAAAAAAAATGTTTCATTTATATAATTTACAGTTTCAATTTTTTTGCAATATCAAAAATTTTGGAGTGTAAATACTAGTCGACGCGTAATATTGCTTCAATTTTTTAACACTTAAAAATTTATAGTTCAGTTTAAAATCGTAAAAAACAAGTTTCAAAAAACTGAAAATTTTGAAAAAAAAATGGTAAGCTCTGATTGTGATGATGAACTTTTGATCTTTCAAAATTATTATTTTAAAAATCACATTTTAAATTTTTTTTTCTAGGTAACCTCCCTGTTAAAGTAATTTTGTCAAATTTTCTAAATTTTCTAAATTATTTGAAACAGTATTTTCTTTTTTTTCAGTACTAGTCATAACATTATGTTCTAGATGACATATATTTTACCTTATATCTCAATAACGGTGAAAGATATCAAAACACGGTCAACTATAAAAATACGCAAAATGTTAAGGGCTACAACTTCCTAGTTGACAGTTTTTTTATACCTCATACCGTTTTTGAGATATATGTCAAAATACTTGACATAATCCACAAGGAATGCTAGGCGATCAGCGGCTGACCTCTTCCCGTCTCATCCATCATTTTCTCTCATTTTTCCCTAATTCCAATGGATTTCTTTATCGATAACAGCATCGAATCATCTGATCCATCCGTCTGTTCTCTGCGTCTCTTACTCTCTCTTTCCGCCACGTCATCATGAACTTTGCATAGAAATTCGAATTAGCGGTGTAATAATACGAATCGAAAACCCTGTTACGCAACATTTTTGGAGGGGATAAGCTTGTTTTCTTATCATTGTCTTATCATTTTTTTGGAAGGAGGAGGGGGTGGAAGATGACGAAACGGATAATTGACCGGAAGTGAGTGAGGGAATGGAGGATAGGTGTGGATTTACGGAGCAATTCATTCATGGAAAGTTAGTGTAGATTTACGGAAAGATGTGAAGCATTTTGAAAGCGCAACGTTTCGCAACCATTTCAACTAGATCAGACGGGTGGACAATTTTCAGGTTTTATGTAGAATTTTCAGTGAAAATTGTCCATCTAGACCATTTTTCGCAACGGTTTGTTTCACTAACAAGGCAGTTTTGTGAAATTGTAGGTGGTGTAGATTTACGGAGAGCTAGTTTCAATTTACAAAGATTCGCTGTTGATTTATGAATGTTTGATGTAGATTGACGAGTGGCTCATGTGGATTTACTAGAGATGCATTTGTATTGACTTACGAACTGATAGTGTGGATTCACGAAGATTTTCAGCCTAGTGAGTAGTCGGGATTTACAGAGACTTATTGTAGCTTAACCGAAATTTACTGTGTAGAGGTGGTGTAGATTCCCCAGAAAATTGGATCCAAATTGGTGTAGATTGACGGAGAGAAAAGCTTCTGTCGATTTACGGGTGATTCGTGTGGATTTACGGACGTTTTCAGTGGAGTGGTGAATGTAGATTTACGGTGAGAAGCTAAGTCGATTTCTGAAAGCTAGTTGTAGATTTACGGGATAATTTTATTTTAAATGTCAGTCAATGTAGATTTACGCGCTTTCACAGAACTCTAGATCAAGTCGAGAATCAATTTTTCCAAATCTACAAAGTGTAGATTTACGGACGCCTTACCTTTCCTCTTTCCCCCGCTATGTGTCATCACAGTTTGTTATCGTCGATTTACGGCGGTGGGTAACACCCAAATTCGAGTTGAAAGACGAGAAGAAAAAAGAAAAAAAAAGAGAGAGAGAGAGAAGGAGAAGTTCCATTTTTAGAACAGAAGAACACAAGTTTCAACTGGCAGGGCTATCCCTTTTTTATCAGTTCGTAGTGAGTGATATCAGAAGAAATACATTTTTTTCTTATCAGTTGGTGATTGTGTTACTGATCAGATCAACGGAAGATCGGGTGACTGGGGGGTTTCGGGGAAAATAGGAAATTTGGGATATAATTCGAAGAACAGCAGCTAAATATGCATGTTACGTGTGATATTTTAAAGAAAATTTTTGAAAAAAATTGATTTCGAAATTATTTATTTTTTATTTTCGAAAAATCGTAAAAAACAAACAAGACAAATTAAATATTTGAAATTTGAAATTTGAAAAACAAAATTAAAAGTTAAGTTCTCACGTTGCGAGACCCAAAAAAATTGTTTTCAGTTCAAAGACGAATGCCTTCGAATGTGCTTGACGTCTTCTATTCGAAAGGCGAAATGCCTATCGGCAATGCATGTTCCGAATGATGATGAATGCGTGATTTCGGATCAGAATCAGGTGGGAAAAGCAAAGTGGAGATGAAAAACTATCAAAATATTTTTTTTCAATTAAAAAAAAATTTACAAAAAAAATAAAATGTTTGAAAACACTTTTCTCAATTTGATTCTGTTTAATGAGCGTATTTTTTTGCAGATGACAAAACCCGACTTGTTCATTGAAAATGACACCCCTGGCAGTTTCACTGTCAACTTTTTCCGAAATATTTGTGTGGATCCACCGGATTCTGAAGGTAAATTTTAGGAAGGGAAATAAAGGAAACAATTGAATTGAAATGGAAAAATTGAAACCGAATTAAATCTCGAAGTTTTTCTGTTTAGCTACAATTTAAAAAAAACATATTTAAAAAAAAATAATTTTGTGATTTTTTTAAAATTTAACAAAAATTTTAAAAATCAATTTTTTGAAATTAAATTAAAATTTTTTTTTTAATTCATCAACAAACTTTCTGTCAGGAGCGAACCGTTTCGAAGCCCGTCTCCAAGGATACAAAGGCGGCGAGGGGATCATTGAATTCGCACAAATTGACGGAAAAAATACGCAGACAATGGTGGTGATTTCGGGTCTCAAAGAGAACTCGGTTCGTTTTTTTTTCCAATTTTCTAAACTTTAAAATTTAAAAGAAGGAAATGTTTAATTTTTTGTTTTTGAGAACCGCTCATATTTAATTACCTCGCATATTCTTTGGAATTTTACAAAAAAAAATGCCAAATTTAAAATTCTTTCCAGGTGTACACCATCAACTTATCATCCGAATCAACAGATAAAAAAGGGAAAATCTGTCCGAAAAACCGTGAAAACGGTGGAAAAACACTGCTGACAGTGGAAACGGATCATACTGGAATGGCTGTTCAGCCATGGATTCAAATCGATTTTAATGTTTTTGAAGAGCAAATTGAGAAGAAGGTGAGTGGGAATACTTTTACAAAAAAATTTAAACAAGACATATTTTTTGGTTTTTTTCAGTTAGAAGCCTAAACTGAACAATTCAATTTTTGAATTAATTTTTAAATATTTCTTATTTCAAAAAAATTGTTATGAAATATATCCGATTGGTTTTTGATAACGAAATGTTCTATCAAATACAATAGAAAAAATATCAAAAGATTTTAAAAATTCTGAAACAGTAAAAATTTGAAAAATTTGAATGTTCATTTTTCAAATTAAAAGGAATCTTCGAGTTATTTTTTAATGATTTTTTATTGTATTTGCATTTATGAAAATGTATTTATTTTAGTTTTATTTTTGGAGTTTTTTTTTTAAATTTTACAAACTCACTGAATTCCATTTTTTTAAAATTTCAAACAGAATTTTTTGAAAATTCTATTTGAAAAAAATCAATTTTTTCCTTTTTTTTTAGACAATAACCGTCATCGAAAACACGTCGCAAACCATTGTGGACTGCGGCGTAATTCGACTGGCGACTGGAATAAATTCAGAAAAAATACAGAAAAATTCGAAAAAAATACAGATTTTCAGTGTTATTGCGGGTATTTTTATTGTTGTTTTATTGTTGTAAAAAATATGTTTTTTGCTTGGAACTTGAATAAAAATTGAAAAAAATAGGATTAATGGAATATCTAAAAATCAGAAAATTTTTCTGAAAAATTAAAAAAATATTTTTGAATTTTCTAAAAAAAACTTCGAAATTTTTTATTTTTATTTTTTGAAAAATTTAAAATTTAAAATTTGAACAAAAATAACCAAATTTAAAGATTAAAAAAGACAAATTGGTTAAATTTAAAAAAAAAATTAAAATTATATTTATTTTCTAATTTTTGAAAAATGGGGAGTAAAGTTTAATTTTTTAATTAAAAAAATCAATAAAAACAACAAAAATAGTTTTTTTTTTAATTTTAAAATTTAAATAATTCTTTTTTGAATAGATTCATAAATAAAAAAAAACATTTTAAAAATCAAAAATTAAAAAAAAAAACAAAAATTAATTATTTATTTTTATTAAAAATAAATTTACAGAACATTTTTTAAAATTCGAAAAAAACACTTTGAAAACCAATTGAAGTCTCAATAATTATTTCAATCACAATATTATTCAAAAATCACAGAAATTATTTTTTTTCCAAAAAATCAATAATCCATCCAAGCAAAATGTTCACGCGAAAGCTACGGCATACTCTAATTTGGCAGTGAAATATCCGGATAAATTGGTGAATTGGAATGTGATTTCCGACTCGGAAACGTCTTCCAGAGTTCCTTCTTCGTTCAGTTTATTGGTGATTATGTGCAGACTCGGGAACACGAGATCGTGATGGTTCTGAAGCAGAAAAATTGGAAAAATTGAAAAAAAATTTGATGTTACAAATTAGAGCCTTATGTTAATTCTATTTTATTTTTATTTTTTACACAAAATTTTTTAAATATCATTTTTAATTAATATTTTGTCACTTAAAAATTTTTTTAAAAATTCAAATTGAATTAAAAAAAGTTTAATAACGGAAGAAAGCGTAACTGTTTTTTTTTATTTCAAGATGAATTTACCGAATTTTTGAAACATAAATATTAAATTTCAACAATTTTCAATCTTTCAAATTCTTTAGAAATTAGTAATGTAATAGTTTTCAAAAAATGGAAAAAAAAATTCTTTTTCAAACTGAAATTAATTTTAATGCAAGATGCTTTGTCACATTTTTGAAGTATTAAGCTTTAAATTCAAAAAAATTATTATTTTTTGTGTAGAAAATTTGGAGACCCCGATGTTTCGCAACTCTGAACTTTGAACAAAACTTTACTCAATGTTCGAATCTCGATATAACGCTTTGAGTTGCAAAGTGGCGAGTTGCGAAACGTCGGAGCGCCAAAAACTGATAATCAACTCACATTTCCTCGGAAAATGGAGAAAGTGAGTTCTCCTCCAGTCGTGAAATCCCACAACAGCTTCTTTCCACTGGGCACTTGAATATTGAAAGTGAACGTGGCTCCCGGCGAAATGTCTTTATGACTTGGTTTCGGACGCTCCGTTCCGTGTAGTTTGTAGTGTTGGTATGGTTTATAATAGTCGAGTGGAGTGATTTTTCGACGAATTGACACTCCAGTCTCATCGCCCGGAGGGATTGTGTTTACGAAATCGCCTGGAAAAAATTGGGAAAATTGTCTTGGAAATTGGATATTTTCATTTAGTGGAAAAATCAATAAAATTGTTTGAAAGTTTTGAAAAAAAAGAAATTTTTCAATTTCTTATAATTAAAATTTTATTGTTAACTATTTTTGTTGTTGTTGGAGAAATACAAGTTTTAAAAAATATAATGTTTTAAAATTTATCAGTTTTATTGTTGAAATAAAATTTTTTATTTTTGAATCTTAAAAAAACTTAAAATTAAAATTTTTTTGAAACATTTAAAAAATATTTAAAAAAAATTCTGTTTCAAAAATTACAAAATTTCAAACTTTTCAACAACAAAAAATTGCCTGTGTAACATAATTTCCTTCCGTATTTTTAGAAAATTATTATTCAAAAATTTTTAATTAAAAAAAATCTAAAAATGCATACCTCCATATTCCTTGGGAACCATCCACCCTGGCAAATGTTTCGTCGCCAAGTCCTCTTTGTTTCCGATGATTTCGATTCGTTTCAGATTCTCTTCTGATAAGAAAACACGAGCGACTTTCCAGAGGAGACTGATGAGACGAGGAGGGTTGGTTAGGTAGATTCGTTGCACCATTTCAGGGTACCTGGAACAATTTTTTTAATGGAAGAATTTGAAAAAAATTAAAAAAATTTTCACTTAAATTTTCCCAAAATTTTGTATTTTTTTCATAAAATTTTAGATCGAGATTGAAAATTTTAACATTACTCAAACTTTTTTTTCAGATCAAAATTTTACTTTTATATTTTTTTTTGATAGATTCTAGTTTTGAAGTAACGAAATTTTTCCATTTTTTTCAAATTTTTTTTTGATTTTTTGAATTTTTTTGGTTATAATATATTAACTAATTTTGAATGAAAATTTCATCTTCTTCAAAATAAAACAATTGAAAAAAAAAAATTTGAAACTTTTTAAATTTTCGTTTAAAAAAAATTACATTTTCGAAATTTTTATTAATTTCATTTAGAAAAAATTCAACAATTCCGAGTATGTTTTTGTGCACATTTTTATGCAAAAATATTGAATAAAAAATTTTTGCTTTTCAAAACTCTCACCAATCTTGCCAGAGTTCACTTCGAATTTGCCACAACTTCATGTAACCGGACATGGGATTCACCTGAGAAAATAAAAAAGTGTATATATTTAAAAAAAAAACATAGATTTTGTAAACTTACATAATCAGTAATATTGACAGTGTTCAAGTCGAAAATGACAATGAACTGAACGGGTCCCTTATCAGCTGATTGCTTCTTTTCGCGTCTGAAAAAACATTGTTCACTTAAATATTAAAAAATCAAACAAAATGGAAAAAATGTTTAATTAACGTCTTGCCGCGATTCTCCACGAGTACTACACACAAAGATTGCTGTGAAACCCGTTTAGAGCTGATTTCACCAAGAATTTCTTGTTCAAATACCTCAAAATCAGTTGTTGTAGCATTTCCGAGTAGCCGAAGCAGTGAACAAGGTAGTCGCTTGTTTTGAACGTTTTGATGAACTGAAAATGGAAATAATAATGAGAAACTACAGGGTGGCCGCTAATTACGGAGACAAAAGTTTAGAGGCACGACGCGTGGCTCAGAATTTTTTTTTGGTCTCACTAAAAATTTTTGTTCGTTTATTGACATGTTTTTAATCGTTTTGTCAAGTCTCAAGTCTGTACGATTTTTTTTCGGTGAATGGTGAACGCTAA
>LR562997.1:6532-30210 GCA_900536345.3 Caenorhabditis sp. 39 LS-2015
AATGAGAAAGCGCCAGAAGGGCAAGAACGATCGCATTGTGGTGAATTTCTGTTTTTCCCGATCTTTTTCTGATAAACCCCTGGTTTCCGAAATTTCAGCCAATTAGCTACATGTTCGTGGGAGCTCCCAAGCGCAAGTTTCTCTTTTATGTGAGAGAGGTGAGCGAATAATACAAAGTGTGTTGAAATCTGGCTGAAATTTGATTTTCAGCGCATGGTATACCGTTCGAACGTGGAGGTGACGTACGATGAGGTGTTCAACTTTCTGGTTAACACCCACGCCGACAACACGATTTCGTTGCATTACACCGGTAAGTTTATTAAAAATTGATCGTTTTTATATTTATAAATTCCCACTTGTTTTCAGTGAATGGACAGTACGTTCCGATCACCACTACTGGCCAACTGCATACGTTCATCCGTACGGTTCACACCGATCCGCAGGCGTTTTTGTACATTGAGGTTTGTTGTATTCCTTCCAAGTATCAACCGCTCTTTATTCTTGTTCAGAACCACGATTACGTCTGGAATGTCACTCCGCAAACCAAGGGACACAAAATGGAGAAACGCAATCCGAACGGAGGCGCTGCGACTCCACCGCAAGGCGGAGAAGACGATGAAGAGCTTGATTCGCAGGAAGATACTCAGGGAGACGGAGCGACGGATGAGGAGGAAGAAGTGGATGATGAGGACGATTTGGAGTATGAGGATGAGGAAGAGGGAACTGAGGATGATGAATCGCAAGATGAACGCTCCGATGGGCGGGCGGCGAGAGATACCACTCGTGTCGTTTTTCCGGACAGAGCTATGATGAAGGACACGTTTGCTGAACCGCAAGCTCCGGAGAAGAAGGTACAGAAAAGAAGCGGGGAAAAGATTATGACGCAATGTTCTGTTTTTAGGCGGAAACTGCCCTGCCAACCTCGGGTCCCTCTGAAAATCCGACATCCGATGAGAAGTCTGCGGAAGAAGGGGCTCACGTTTCGGGTTAGTTTGATTGATGATGATTTAATTAACGACCGAGCTGAGTTGTGAGGTCGCTCGCAACTGGATGTCGGCGACTGGATAATTCTCAAGATCCTTGATACATTTCCTTTCCAGAGCCCGGAGACCACTCTGCCCGTACACTCTACAGGAGCGCCGAAGCATACGAACACCTGAAGGGCATTATAACCGGATCTCTGAAACACTCCAAACCGGGTCCTGCTGCTCGTCAAGTCGCCGAGCAACTCGTCTCGGACGTCTGGGGACCCAATAATCCGCATTCGGAGAAAGTGTTCAGACAGACGGTCGAGCTACTGGAAGCCGGTATTGGAGCTGGATTGTTGCAGTATTATGAACGTGTTATCAAGAAACAAGTGAGTTGTGACGGTCTCGACGCAACCAAGCAGCTATTCGGGGAATTTTCATTATATTCAAGTTAATTTGCCAGGATCATTGATCGGCATCGTATTGAATTTCATTTTCACATTTTTACAAAATAAATTTCAGGAATCGGAACCAGCTATCACAAAGGAAAAGACGCCTCTTGATTCCATTCTTTCCGGAGCAATCTCGGTACGCGTTTATTCGAATTTTTGTTTTTGATCTACCCCTTCGCGCCGTTTCATTTTCTCGTCTTTTCCCGTCCAATTCGCCCTTTTCAGCCGTTGTACGTCCCGGAATTCCTCGTCGAGTTCATCGAAAGCGCCACCATTGCCGCCTGCGATATGCTCGAGTGTGTGCAGCATTTGAACAAACTCGACGAACAATTCGACTATTTCCTGAGTCTTCTTGCGAATCTTACCGAAGAAAACACCGAAAGTATGTTTTTTGCAAAGTGTAGACTCAACAATGACATTTTTCCAGACAATGGCACCTTCACGATGCCAGAGACTCAAGAGGTCGTCGATCGTCTGATCGCCACCGTTACTGCCGCTCAATGGGGATTCAAAGTGCTGGATCTGGTGTTTCCAGAGGGATGCGATTGCCGCGATCCGATCCGTACTCTGATTATGGAACTCGAGAAGATGACATCGATTATGAACAATATGGAACAGAAGACAACTTCTCCGGAAACGATTCATGAAACGAAACTCTTCGTTATCGAGACTCTGGAGGCCATCATTGGAAGATTCCGCAACAAGTAAGTCGAAAATTTCAAGATATCAAACTTGAAAATCAATAATGAACATTTCAGCAAGTGCCAGATGCACGGAAACGTCACCAAGGCCATCCAAGACGCAGAGTCATTCAAATGGCATAACGACGCCCAGGACGGCTTCCAGAAGTGGGATGAGCTGCGTGCTCGTGGCGAGAATCGATTCAACGTCCCACAATCTGTCAACAAGACCCAATTGGCGATGCCGGCGCCGTTTGCAGTGAAACCCGACGCGATGAGCAGCGATCCGTCGGTCATGCCAGTCGCCGATCTCCAAGAATGCTTCCCGGCCAATCCTCTCAGCGCTCCCATCACGACCGCACCGGATGCCGCAGCAAAGAAGAACCAGGGCAAGCCGCCAAAGGCTGGAGACGCTGGAAAGGCGTCGGATCAATCGACGTCCGGTGGAACAACCACGACGACGACTGGAAGCACTTCTGGTGGTGGATCTGCAGTTGTTTCGAAGACGATGAGTGCCGAGTTGAGGAGATTGGTCGATGCCATGGTAAGAAAAGCACAGGGATTTGTTTAATTTTCATTAATCCACAATTTCAGTACAAATCGATCCCGCCCCAACACAACCACGTCTACCCAACGCCTCCAAAAGCTGGTTCGATCCTGATTCCAACTGGAGGTCTTGCCCGATGCCGTTGCTCGAAGAACTGCCAGGAGCTCCTGATGGAGCCGGCCTACGAGTACATTGATCGTTTCAACGAGCCCCGTCAAACAGTGTGGGAGAAGACCAAGCAGAAGCGCTTCAAGAAGAACTAGACGTTGCTCCGATGAGATTCCTTCCGATTGTCTCCCCCAAATTTCCGTCGCTTTAGTCCTCCTCCTCCTCCGCCCCGTTCCTTTTTTTCCCCTTCCGCTCTCTGTCTCTTCATCACTTTCTTTGTGATTCCGCATTCCTTTTCCATCTAGTGTCCCTCTTTCCCTCTAGTTATTTTGCTGTAAGTGACTATATTCCCGATTTTTCACTTTCTGTTTTAAATTCATATAAATTCCAGTCCCCTTCCACTTCCTATAATTCCAAGGGGAACGCCGTGTTCTCGCATAATCCATGTTCTATTAAAAAGACAGTCATTTTCTCTTTTCTGATTCATAGATTTCCTTCTCTCTCTCTCTCTTTGCTCCTTTCTTCCGTAGTCATTTTTTTCGGCGTCTTTCCCTCCGTTTTCCCTTATCCCTCACTCGATTTTCGCATCGTTTGCCATGGAGCGCATCTGCAAACACGTTGAATACTTAGTCGTCGTTTGAGATTCCCTCTCCTCCTTCCACTTCTCCTCTTAGATCCGATCCCATTTCATTTCAGCTTATCTAAATATTTCTAAAATGAAAAACGTCCAGTCGAATTCACACATTTTACTATGATTGTTTTCACCCGTTCCTAGCGGATGATTCCTTCCCTAATTTATTATTTATCCCTTGCATTTGTTTCTTCGAAAATTTGAATTCTCTTCAGCTGGCGGGCATTCTCCGCAAGGGAATCTTCAGTTTCGTCGCCTTCGAAATCACGGCCGCCGCCGTCGGATTCGCCGCATTCCGAACCGTCCGTCGGAGCGAAGAGAAGCGGAAGTATCTGTACGTCAACTGGCCGACACTCGCCGCTTCCTACTATTGGGTCGAGGATTCCATCTCTTTCGGACAGCTAACTGTACGTTTTGTGAATTGGAAATTTGAAAAAGGCAGGAGAGGTTGCTAATACGCTTCTTCCAGCAGAACATTACTCTGGATCATCTTCTCCGTCTTCTTCCAGGGTACCCGTCTCCGTCTCAGCGATCAACGTCGGTGGGCCCAGATCGATCCGCTAGGCGACAACATTGAAACCGACTGATCATGGTTGCCAAATCACAAATCCAGACGGCAATTCTCGGCGCGAGTCTGATGATGGCCATCACATGCAGCTACATTTACGAGTACCATAAGAAGAACAAACCGTCGCCCGATATTCCCATTCAATCATGGGAGAAATATGTGAAAATGAGGAAGGAAAGCGGCAAGGACTACTGAGCTTCTTTTTAGACTTTTAGGTTGTTGATTCGCTGTTTTTTTGTTGAAACAATTAGATTAATCGATCAATAAACACTGGTAAATAAATATAATAACTCGAATTTTTGATAATCGTTTGCTATGGTTGAAGCTCCAATTTTCCTAGATTTTTAATCTTTTTGTTGTTATTTTTTAAATATTGTTTCATCCATTATTCCAGATGTCCCAAACAGGTCCGTTCATTCGAGTAACCACAGTCAGCGCACCGCTCAAAGGATCGTTTCCATTGGATCATGAGGGAACGTGTAAACTTGAAATGCTCAAGTGAGTCGTTTTTGGAAAGGGTCTTGCAGCGAAGTTGGTCGGGAAGGGAAGTTTAAATCTGAGTACTCAGACTCATATGAGTGTCCCCACTCTCCCCTGATCGCTGCGAGACCCGAACCTGTCAAATTCTCTCTGCAAACCCCGTCAACCATTTCCAGCTACATGGTGTGTCTACACGAGAAGAAACAGCAGAACAGCGAGTGTCGGGCGGTGGCCAGAGACTACTTCGAATGCCGAATGCAGCACGGACTGATGGACAAGGAGGAGTGGCAGAAACTCGGATACGGAGACACCAAAAAGCAGATCTCCCAGTGAAACGAGCCCGTCTTCTCTTTCTCTTTTCCTTTTTAGATCTTCAAATAGTTCTCTCCATTTCTCCTCTTCATACCGCAATTCCTTGGCCTCCAGAGAGGGGAATAAACAAGTTTTCTGCGCTGTTTCTTCGTGTTTCTGGCTGATAAGCGGAGCGGCGGTGCGGTGCCAGTCGGTGCCAGGGACAGCCCTTTCGCCTTGGAACCAGCTGCGTCTTGTTATCGAAAAACGACTCCCGGAGCAGCACACGCAATTTGGTGATAAGCGAGCCGGTGATAACACTGGAAATAAATATCACTGCGTTCTGTGAACTGATGTTTATCGGATCGGATCGGATAAAGTTGTGAGCATTTCACTGAACACCAAGATTAGAAAAGCACCCACCATGTGAACGAGATTTTGCGAAAACTCGGCCACGGGTCTCGAAGCGGAAGCCACAAAAAGTGTGCCAATTTGATTTTTCGCTACGAGACCAGAGCATGGCCGAGTTTTCGAATTGCAAAACTTCGGCCGCGATGTTCCGTGAGTGGCCTGACACGTCTTCCGTTCCCCTCAATCTATAAACTTTCTCCCTTTCAATTTTTCTCGTCTTGAACGTTGAAAATCGAGAAAGAATTTAACTGATAAGAAGCAGAAAGTTACCGTAACTGGCCGCTATCACACCATTTGTTGCGAAACTTTGTCTTTCGTCCTAAAATTTTTGGAATTCATTTAGAAAATTAAAAACTTTATGTAAAAAATAAACGGGAAAATGGGAAATCAACTGGGAAATGTGTGCTTTCGAAGTGGGATTTTGGGATTTAGAAAAATGGGCGATGGGATGAACATTTCGGGAGTTACCGGTAGTGTAAATGGGCTGACTGGATGGGCGGGAAGGACGTGATCTACACGAGCTGAGAGGGGATAATCGATGACTAGGAGGGATGGCGAAATGGGTCTCGCAACGAAGACTGAAACTAGGAAATGACTCGTTTGGTAGGGATGAATGGAGGGCAATTTCAGCAGAATTCTTGGTTTTCAGAGAGAAGGAGAAGGAGATTTTGAGAGCAAATGTCAGAGGAGGTACATAGAAATGAGAGAGAAGTGAGTGAGTGACTGAAGAAGAAGGAGAAGAAGATTCAGAAGTTCTTGTATTCTGAAGCGAATTTGATTGTCGAAGTGATCGGATCCGTGGGAATTTGATGCGGAATTGTCGGGGTAGAGAGGGAGATTGGAATGGAGTCAGTTGGAGATGTCGACGTGGATGAAGCCGTCGAGGGAAGGATGGTCTGGTAGGATTGGTAGAAGACCGGCTCGTAGTATTGCAGACGCATTTGGGCTTCGGTTAGCGCGTCGCGAAGAACTTTTATCTGGAAGCAGAATGGATTAGTGATGGGACCGCGACGCAACCGCAACGCACCTGATTGCGCAGCTGCAAGTTGTCCGTCTCCAACTGTGTCTGATTCTGGACTCTCCTTGCCCGGCAATTCAGCGCGTATCCCCGATTCTTCAACGTCCTTCGCTTCTGCTTCCACTGCATCACCACACTTCTGTCTTGACCCTGAACGGATTGGTCTGATTTTGATTTCGCGTCGAGACCCGACTCACCATAAGTTTTTGATTGAGCTGTCGGACCGAAATCTGTGCCAATTCCTCATCGGAAAAGTTTCGGAAATGATGAGAATGGGGAGATGAGGGCGACTGAGAGCCGATCGAAGACATCGGACTGCTGCTCATAGTGGAGTCGCTTGGGACAGGGCGAGCGGCTGAACACCGCGACTGCGGAGCAACTGAAACATTCGCACGATTCGGAACTGTTCGAGGTTCTAGTGAATGGGCGGAGCCTGTGCTGGAAGTGGGGGGGAAGGGGTGAGGGGGGAGGGAGGCAGAGCAGTGTCCTGGGGGAGAAAGCCTTTTTTGTGATAACGGGGTGCAGGGCAGAACCAAAAGTAAACAAAGGAATGGGGAGGAAGACGGACGGACGACGGGCGGCTGCGGAAGCGAGAAGGCAAAGGTTGATGGAGCCGACTTCAAGGGGTCCATGACCCCCTGAAGTTGGCATTCTCAACTTGCAAATCAGTGCGAAATTGAGAAATAATTCAAGCGAAATCAGAAATCAGAACCAAAGGAATCAAAATCAAAATCAAAATTCAATCCAATTCAATTCCAGAACGAAAAAAGTTGAAAATGAAAATGGAAGAAAACTTTGAACCGACAAGAGAGATAGAGAGGATAGATGAGAACAGGATCTCTGGTCTGGAAATGGAAACGGTTAGGAATGGAATAATGGATAGACGGATTAAGATGGGTCTCGACGCGATATGGCAACCGCGACGAGACCCTCAGTTGACAAAACGAAGAAGAGCAAGTTACCTGTTCAAAGTTGTCTTCCTGCGGCGGCGCAGTCGGCACCATGGGCGGTGCGACAATCGGAACCATTGGGACCAACGGAACGACCGCCTTGCCGGCGACTGTCGACAGCACGGTTCGCATGCTGTTCTCGATCGAGTCCGCCAGAAGAGCGCCTACCTCGTCTTCTGCTTCTTCCAGCAGCAAATTGGCTGCCGACGAGTTGATCTTCTCGTCCTGGAAAGAGAGAGAGAGAGATGGGGATCGCAGCAATGACACAGTTTTCGATGCGAGACCCAAAAGTATTACCTGATATCTTCTGCAAGCGTCCACCAACTGCTGAACATCATCGTCAAGTCCCTGCTTTTTCCTTCCGACGATTGAGAAACTTCGCGCAAATTTACTCGCTGCTGGAAGATCTTTGTTAGTTTCAACAGCCCCATTTTCTCATTTTAACCATCAGCATGACAATTCAAGGAAATTTCGAGTCTAATAAGTATTCCTAACAAATTACCTTCAGTTTGGGTCGACGCATCCGTCGAATGAGTGCTTCCTCTGGACACTGGCACGTGCACCGAGGCAGTCCGTGTGACACCTCCGCCCATACTCGAAGACTTGCTGAAACTAGACTTTCAGGTTCTCTTCTCTTCCTCTCCATTTTCAAAATCTTCTCACCTGGCAGATCCGCTCTGAACAGAAGTTCTCGCAGTCGTCTTCGATCCCAAATGCTGCTGTTTACTCGTGCTGTCGTAGGCCGCTTGGGAGTTTCCGAAATGGCATCTGATCAGTTTCGTTGTCGTATACGACGCCCGGATGTTCTTCTCCGGATGCATGACGATGATGTAGAGCTTCGGAAAGAAGAGAAGTGCAAGGGCAACCGATGCGGAAAGCGAATATGAGAAACTCATGACGAGTGCCTTATGCGTCGTTCCCATGTGCAGGACCAGGAAGGCGATCCAGACGACGACTGTGCAGTACATTGTGAATCCGATGAACTTTGCCTCGTTGAAGTTCTCCGGAAGGTTTCGGGTTTTGAAGGCGTACAAAGTGCAGAGGGAAATCAGGAAAAAGTCCCAGAAGAATGGAACTAGGAAGGACTTTGTTTCGGTGTCACACTCCAGAATCAGCTTCCGCGGCAGAGCGTACTTGGCATACGTGGCATCTGGCCAGTCACGCATCAGACCGACACCGACGATGACACATTGGACGGCGACAAGGATCCAGGTGATGACTACCTGAAAATTGCCACGTGGTCCCAACTTGTGCATAAATATATAACTTCAACTTACCTGCGAAAAAGTAGTGAGAAATCTGGGTTTCTTGGTCAGTATTCGCTTCTTACTTCCCGCCAGAATCCTCGCAATCCGATTCGTTTTGGTCAACAATGCAGAGTAGACGACGGCGAAGGCAATCGGAGGGATGACTCTTGTGATGAAGCAAGAAGATCCAGAAGGCGTTGCGAGCAGAGCAAACGAGACGGCGTAGCAGGCGACGAGGCCGGACAGAATGATGTAGCTGAGCTCTCGAGTCGTGCTTTTGACGACTGGTGTCGAGTTGTGACGGAGGAACACTGCCAGGGTGGCAAGACTGGTGATGATTCCGGTGACGGCGAGGAAAAGAGCCAGGATATGGCCGAAGGATGTCCAGGAAACGGCTTCCGGAATGATGTCCTCGCAGCCAGTTCGATTCGCATTCGGCCATGATCCGAGCGAGCAGTTCATGCATTGATTGGTGGTCTTGTTGACGAATTGGATATCGAGACAGGACTCGCAGATCCAGCAACACGCCATGGTCTCTCGTTGCTAAAGAAACCATTGGGTCTCGACACGATCTCAGTCGACTTACCCTCTGTCCGAGCCCACAAGGCCTGCTGCAAACACTCTCTGGAAGCAGTTCCGTTTTGTCGAAGAACATGGACCTGGCAGTCATGTCGAGTTCTTCGACACCGTAGTCATTGATCGATTTGAACGATCCGACTTCGTTGTACGGGTTCTCGAGGTCCTTGGTTCCGATGTAGTTGAGAATGTCGTACCTGGAACACAAAGCGTTTTCCTTGTTTTCGTGTCGAGACCCAAAGCTCACCACGCCGGCGGATCTCCATTCCGATCGAAGTAAACGGGCTGTTTGAACTGATCACTATACGTCACATTCAGCAGGTATTCGTACAAAAGTGTTCCGTTTCTCGACAACATTTCAGTGCAAAGGGTCGAGTTGTCCCTGGAAGTGAATAGAAGAAGATTGCTGGATGTTTTTTTCTTTGGAACATACCGACACCGATCCTGGTACATTGCCTTGAGTCCAAGTGCCACAACTCGGATCGAATTGATCACTTGCGATAGCTTCGGATCCTCTTTGTATTGCTCGTCGAGGTTCTCGTCGCCAGTGCAGATTCGAATGTTCTCGTTGTTCTTGTCCTCTTTGGAAACGGCGAATTGGCAACTGGAACAGATGAGTTATTGGAAGAGACAATTGCAACCGAAGAAAACCAACAAGACTCACTTGAACTTCTGCTGCCAGAACTCTCTAAACCAGGGATTCATCGTGTTATTCTCCGGATGAAGTGCCGTGTAATACTGCCTGAATCCGGGAATCTTGGGAGCATGAATCCGTATCGAAAACGATCCTTCCGCCTCTTCCTCCAGCCCCTCGACCACATCATTCCGGTCCGCCCATCCGTCCGATCCGATCCATTGGAACCGCTTCATTCCCATTTTCCCCTCCGCGAGATGCTTCTGCGCCTTGAAGAACTGTTTCATGGATGCTCCTTCGCAGAAACAGACAACCACTTGCGGACGCGAGTTCTGGCTGTCGAGTCGGGCAAGTACTTGTCGGTATTCCTGGTCGCTCGCCAGCGTTTTGATCTTTTCCGAGTAGGCGATGCAAACTGACGAGGACCGGTGGGCTATGAGTCTTTCCAGACTTTCGAATCCTTTTTCTCCATAGTTTCCTGGAATATTATGAAGTTTATTGGTTGGAAGTATTCATACGGTTAGGTCTCATGAGTCAAGCGAAGCGATTCCCCAGAACGTTTCAAGACCCGTTTTTGTTCTATTTCTGTCTTCTGTTTCATGTGACCAATTCAACAAAACTTTTTTGTGTCACAAGTACAATCCGTCACAGTTCAAAGTGCCGCTCATCCCTCAAACGTCCCGAATTCCCCCGGGCATCCGGACCCCACCGAAAACGACTCGAGCGAGTTGTTCATCTTTGAACCGGCAGTCCCTTCGACTGCCACCACGCCACGGATCAACGTCTACTTCAGAATACAACAATTCAATTATTTTCGCCTCTTCCCCTCTGCAAAATCTTGTTCAGTCCCGCCAGACTTGAGCCCGAAGCCTTTCTTCAACTCTTCGTCTTCTGCTCATCAGATGGCAAAAACGAGATAGACACAAATTCGATTCCACTTGAAGCACCCGCAGGGCATGAGTGTGTGAGGGTGAGCAGAAGAAGAAGAAGGCGTCGGGTTAGCATGTGTGTGCTCTGATTCATTTTAGACGACGACGACACGGAAACGGGAAGCGGATAAAAGTCAGAAGGCACAAAAAGAGAAGGAAAGAGAGGGTGGATGGGCGGGAAGAAGGGACTGACCTGCTGAATAGAGGACTGCCACGTAGGTCCAGTTGTAATGATGGAGAAGGCGGTTGATGGCTTGCGCTTGGAAGACGTCCGAAGGAACGACGCGGAGGAAATAGCCGAATTGTTCCTTGTCGGAGAGATCGGGAGTGGTGGCGGAGTAGCCGACTTGCGGGATCCGGAACACCTGCAACCAACATGTATTTTGACATATATCTCAGTAATACCAAGAGATATCAAAAAATGGCCAACTAAAGAAATATTCATCATTTTAAGGGCTACAATTTAGTAGTTGACCGTTTTTTGATACCTCTCATCGTTTTTGAGACATCTGTTTTCCAAATTAACCTACTTGTAATAAATTCTGCACGGCAATGGTCGACGAGCTCTTTCCAGGTCCGATCACCGCCACCACCGGCACACTTTTCTTGTTGCAACCGGGAGTTTGACAACAGGAACACTGAGCGACGCCTTCTCGAAGGAACGCTATCGTCTGTTCCATTGCTATCCGTTCCGTCCAACACGAGTCTCTGCAATCGGGCATGTTGTTTCGCTGCGAGACCCTTAAGGAATTCCTCTCTTACCGTATCGATAAACCCAGTTTAAACGGCAGTTCCTCGTTGAGTTGTTTGACAGTGAGCATGGCGATCTCGGATCTCTGTATGCCGTACTGTTCCCAGATCTCTCCGCAACTTTCCGATCCGGCGATCTGTCGATGAATGGGAAACAGCGCGCCGATCTGGATCTCTCCGTGAATCTCGGCGACGAGCATCCGTGCCGACTGCTGGACAGTCGTCTTGGCGACGACGTCGACGACGCGAAGCATGAGAAGAGTGACATGACTGTAGAGCATCTCGTCTTCTGCGGCCCGGCACTACTCGCTTCTCCTCTCTGGCCTCTACGACCTCACCTTCATTTCGTTTCCCAGCTCTGAAACTCTCTTTGAAAAGCGAAAAGTTGAGGAAGTGAACGTGAGAGAAGCGAGCGAAAGCGAAAGACGAAGATCCTCATCTCAACAAGTTTTTTTCCTTTTTTTCTATTGAGAAAAGGAGGAAGAAGTAGTGGCAAGGGGGGAGGAGGAAGGGTAAACAAGGAGAGAAGAGCCGGCAGCCGAAGGACGGGCGATATGAGATTTCAGAGAGGTTAGGATAGGCAAGGAGAGCAAAGCAAAGACTAGGTTATGTAATAATAATAGTAATATTATATGTTAGGAGGTTGGGTCGGTTTGTCTGATGGATTTATGGATATCGAGAAGGGCCGGAAGGCGCGAGAAGGTGTACTTTTGGGGGGAGAAACGAATGACAGAAAGGGGCGGGGTTATTTTAACAAAAAATATGGGTTAGATAGTTTTCAATAAGCACTGAACTTATTAATATTCAAACTGATGGTAAGAATTTAAAATTTAAAATTCAAAAACTCTTTCAAAATATCCAAATGTCTTCCAAAACTGTGAAACAGTCTGCCATTTGAACAGCGCGCTACAATTTCAAATTTATCTCAAAAACGGTAAGAGTAATCAAAATTTGGTTAACTGCAAAGTTGTAGCCAACACTATTACCCACATTTTTGCAGTTGACAATTTTTTGATATCTCTTACCACTACAGAGTTATGCGTGGACGAAATCAAGCTTAAAGTTTTTACTGACCATCGGATGGATTGACATCTCGATCTTGGCAAGCTTTCAACTTAACTCGAAAAGCTAGTTTATGATACTAAACTGTAAACCGTAAAGTTGTGAAACTTCTTCTCCAACTCGGGCGGCCCTCACCTCATGATCGGCTTTGTGACGTCACACAAAACTTTGGAATTTTTGGGAAGAGAGGGGGGACTGGGAGAAGGAGAATGCTTGAGAATCTCGAATGACATGTCACAAGGAGAGCCAAGAAGGCGAAGAATCGGGAGAAGAGGAACTCTGTGAGAACTAGGAGAAGAAGAAGGAGAAGACGAGGAGACGGGCGGCCCGGTCGGTCCTCAAGTGTTCTTTATCACCTCTTATCAGTCATTCAAGGCGCTCAGCTGAAAGAGGAAAATGAGCATTTTCTTGTCTTGTTGACTCGATTTGACCCGGTGACTGACTCTCTGATAAGAAAAACAGAGAGAGTGTGAGGGAGTGAGAGAGTGCAGAGAAAGAGAGAAAGAGGAAAAACAGGAGGACTCTGTTTTGCTTCCATACATTTTCAATTATTAGTCGTTTCTTTTTTTTTTACTTTTCTACTTTTTTACGTTTTCTGTATACTTCTTCCAGATCCATGTTCCTAATTGTAAGAGGATTAGAAGATAAAATTTAGAAAAAAATTGACAAATTTGAATCCCTAAAACTCTGGGAAAAAGTATGAATGTGGGGGCGGCGCGGGGAGAGAGAAAAAGGGAAAAAACAAATATGGTCAATCAAAGAATGAGTCAAGAAGGAGAAGAAGGAGAAGAAGGGGGGGGGCAGAAGGAGCGGGTGCAGACAGGGACTCCGGATGGAGAAGGAGGAGGGATTCATTGGAAATGTATGAGGAGAAGAAACGAAACAGAAAACTGTCGGTTCGGAGGAGAAATTGAGAGAGGAAGGGAGAGAGGGAGAGAGGGGATTAGGGGCGGAAGGAGGAGAAGAAGGTGGGTGGAGGGAAAGAACCAACTCTCGGGAGCATGCTCAGGCACCATTCTGGAGATTCTGAACCTTTCAGAAGACGTTAGCAGATTCTGAGCGTCTCCAACCATCAGATGACGTTGCGCTTTTAGCCTTTGAAGTCAGAGATACAGATAGAGATTCTCCCTGATGCAATTTCAAGAATTTCCAGAATTTTTTTGTAGTTTCAGCTGCGCGCAATTCCGAATAAACTAAGGTGTGCTCGCGGAAAGATGCACAGAGGTATTGTAGAAGTACTGTAAGTTGAACAGTACGCAGTTTCGTGTAAGCTAAAGTACATTCACGACAAAACAACTTCATGGTTGATCTGACCATAAAATTCGCGGAAGCTAAACTGCATGAAAAACAAAAAGAGAAACTGTTGAAAGAAGAATTGCTGTACTCTCAATAGTCTTTTACTTTCTGTGAAGCTCAAAGAATTGACGACTAAACATAAGATGGAGTTCAGTGGACTGAGTTGGCAGCAAAGCCTTGTCACACTTTCCATCCTACAGTAATCCTTCGGATTGCGGATCACCGCGACCAACCCCCTCCGCGCGTTTCGCTCATCTCGAAATCCGTGTCCTCGGGGTACTTTCGCCCCTGCAATTCCCGCATACAAAGACGGCTTTCGGATGGGAATGGAAAGTGGAAGAAGAAGACAGAGAAAGGGAAAAGCTCAAAAATTCAAATTAGGTTCTTTCTCTTTCTCTTCTTCCCCTTACACATAGTCCGTCTTCAAGGAGAAGAGAGAGAGAGAGATTAGTAATGGAAGAAGTCTGGTGCTGGTCGAAAAGAGAGGGTGGACTGGAAGGGAATTGAACTGAAAACTCGGAGAGAGAGAGAGAAGTGTTGGTTAGTGGAAGAGGAGGAGAAGAAGAAGAAGAGGGAGAAGAAGGATGCGAACCGGATGCGCTGGCTCCAAAGTTCAAAGAAACGCGCACCGATATAGAGAAGAAGAAGACTGGAAGGGTAATTGGAGGGATGATGACGTGGCAATCGGAGAGATTCTGGGGGAAGAATATCGGGACAGCAGGTCAGCGGGATCAAGGTATCTCGTTTTGAATGCACTCTTTGCAGTGTGCTCGGGTAGATTTACAGAGAATCTGATGTTGCGAAACACAACGTTTCGCGACTCGACAAAGACGATGAGCTCAAAAAGCTTAAATCTCTTGTAGAAATCCCTCGTTTTCCGCATCGTTTGATGAGCTTGCTCCGAGTTGCGAAACGTCGGGGTGGAGGATCCAGGGAGAAGGTATAACCGATCAGAACACTGGCCTTCAGTGTAGATGGAGAGATCGGAAATTGGGAAAACGCATTGCTAAACACAGCGCTTATGTCTAAACGGCGTTAGTTCGGAGCATGTACTAATTGCATATGTCGATCTACGAAATATGAAATTACAGAAATATGGCTCTTAAAACTTCTTTAAATCGGATAAGAACATCACTGGGGGGGGAGAAGCATCAAGATATTTCAAGAAGATTTCCGAATCGCTTCGAGACTTTTCTCAACTTCCGTTCGAAAAGTTCTCGGAACCAACGGTGCAAGCGAAATACAAGTACCACCAAACTCTAAACTTTGACCTACTTTCAATTGTCAATAGAGCGCACTTCCCCGATTCCCACGGCTCTTGAAAATACAGACCGGGTGTCGGTTCAGTTCAATGTGCAATCTCTCTGTTAGCCGATTCAAATCGAAATGGCTCTCTCTGTGAGGAGAGAAGGCGCAAAAAACTCGAGAAGTCTTCTGAAGGAGTCGACTCTCGGATGCTTCTTCTTCTCATCATGAAGGTAATAATCAGAGTCAGTAGGCCGCCCATCTGCCCCTCTCGGCGCATTCCCTCCGTCATAAAAACACATACATTCTCAATGAGGGGGTGGGGCTTGCCACGTGGCAGAGACTTCTGAATCAAAGGAATTGAAGACGTGGACGTGGATGGGATGTTGTATAGAAAATGGGCGGCTCGGTTCACAGAAGAAGGGGAAGAAGAAGGGGAAGAAGGAGGAGGAGGAGGAGCAAAAAAGAGTTGAAGGAGAAGAAGGAGACATCCAAATCAGTCGAGTCTTCGCGTATATTTTGACGAACTTATGTTAACTCAACGCCTTCTTTTCCTCTTCTCTTCTGCTTCTTCTTCGTCTTCTTCTCGCTTCAGGGTTGACGCCTTCTGAAGTGATGGTGAAGGAGAGAAACAGAAAACGAGGCGGCGACGACGACCCCGAGCAAAAGAAGAAGAAGGGGAAGAAGGAGGAGAGGGAGGATAAAGAGATTCTGGAGGGGGATGGAGAGGGAAAGGGGCGGGACTTGTTCCGGATATCTTCTATTTCCACTGCGGAGGTCTATCTGAATCTGGAAATGGGGGTGGCTTCTGATCTGGTGGAAGATGGGGGAAAATATGGGTGGAATGTGTCTAGGCTTGGGGCTATTGGAACGGCTGCCAAACGTCGGGGTGGTCTCCTAAACTTCGTTTTCAGCTGCAAATTCCACCTGACACCTGCAGCTAAAACAACTGCAGCGTGTCAAAACTAAAGTGTCAATTTGTGGTTTCTCTCATATTTTGAGTGAGGTGTGACAATTATGACTGACAATCAACAATCAAATTCATTTGCCAAAAACAACTTGACTCCCCGCATTTTCAGCAAGAAATCATCCTTTGATCGTTCCCGAATCCCTTCGACGACGGGCTTTCCCTCCGAAAAAACCGCTTCTTATCTCATTATTCCCCGCAAAAAGTGCGCAAAGAAACGGAGAGAAATGTGAAGTGAGGGTGGAGGCAAATGAAGAGGAAGAGCACTTTGGAACAGAGAAAACGGAGAGAAAACGAAGAGGACATATTCCGAAATGGGGTGATGTCAGTGGAATGAAACACGTCACGGTCTGTGGCGAATTGGGTGGGAAAGCAAGTGGAGATGGGCGGGCGGGCGGGCGGAGGGGTTAAAGGTGGGACATTGAGAGTTTCAGGTGGCGGAGAGAAAGAACATGGGAAAAGACACGACACATGTTTCGAATAAATACAACAATTTTATTAGAAAGAAATTGAGAAAAAAGGTCGAGGATTTTGACAACTTTCTCTTTTTACTTTGTTTTTTTGCTCAACGTTTTGTCAATTTTTGATGAAAATGTAGAACTTCTCTCTATTGTTTTCTCAATTTTTACGATAGAGTTTGCCAAATTTCCACGACATTTGACAGAAAAAGTTCAAAGTTAAAATTTAAATTGAACATACAAAATGCATGCGCCTTTAAATTGGGCTATTACTGTATATAAGTAAATTTCTTCAAATTTGAATGGAAATTTAGTGTCAATTTTCACGAATTTTCACATTTTTTCTTTCGAAATATTCAGTAAAGTTCCTATCTTTAAAGAGAATTTAAAAAATTGTCATCGAAAACTTTTAATGTTTTTGATAATAGGCTTTTCGAGAAAACTTCAAAAAAAAGTGCGAACGAAATTTAAAAACGACAGTATACTGTTCAAAGGTGCATGTAGGTTTTGGAATCTAAAATTTTAGATTTTTCCAGTTTTTTTCTTTTTCCCGACTTCTAAATAAAATAATTATAACTATAAAAACCCCCGATAAAAAATCCATAAATACGTCATAATGACCTCTTTTTTTCCGTTTTTTTTTCTCTTCGAAGAGGTGAGAAAAACGCGATTCTTCTTCTCCAGCTTCTGCTTCTATTCAATTTGTTCGGCACTCTTCGCCTTCTTTTTTTGCTCGGAAAAAGGACAACGAGTACGTGTTTATGGAGGGGGAAAGGGAGCACAATTATGATTGTCCTTCCGGATTGAACGAGAAGAATTCTGGATTCCGGAAGAACCCAATGGCCCGAAAAGTACGCGAATAGGCAAATGCGGCTAGGGAACGTTGCAGAGTTGTTTATTTTTGAAATTGGAAATTTTGAGGTCATCAGAATGAGTTCATGAAAGTTTAGTATCAGGTTAGCTAAAGATTTATTCAGAACCCTTTTATTGAAAGAAAAAATTATTTTTTTCCAACTGGAAATTTTTTGAACCATCGATAATTTTACAAAATTTAAAGTTATCTATTTAGAACATTTTGAAATCTTCAAACCATACCATAAAAAACAACTTTTAAACATTTTCACGGTTCACGATAGGAATAAATCAACAAAAAAACGAGAAGAAAACGAAAAAATTGAGTTAAAAACGTGCTCACCGAGCCGATTGACAAGACGAGAAAGGGATTGTGGAGCTCTCGTGCGTCGAGTTATTCTGGCCCTTCCCCGCCCCTTCTCTCCGAAATGGCCCATTAGGTTCAGCCGTCGGAGGGAGGAGGAGACTCCCGAAAGCAGCCAATTTGTCATCGTCGCTCCGAAAAAGTTTGTCATACATATTTTTGAAAGTTTCTCGGCTCTGCTGCGAACCGCCGGGTTTTGCACATCATTATTCGAGAAAACGTCTCCTTTCTTCCGAAAGAAGACGTTTCGGGAGGGGGGACGAGCATAAGCACCGAAAAAGGTGACAAAGAAATAGAGTTTCGGCGGGTTGTGCGGCGGGGCTTGATTTGATTCGGACTGCTGTCGCTTCCACTCAAATCTCACGTCGGCGTTGCCGTCGTTTGACTTCTCCGAATTCAATTAGTCTCATAACTCAAACTGTATTATTATTTACATGATACAAGCGGCAAATTGACTCGTGGCGAATGCATATTTGGATCCCAAGATGTTTGTTCGGGCAAGAGAACAGGAAAATTGACATTAATAAATTACTAATTAGGTAAGAATTCACATCATTTATCAGTTTCCTCCGAGGCGAGCACCAGCACCTCCTGGCCATTGGTGGCCTCCACGTGGCGCTTGTCGGGGCCGGATTTCTCCGTTTTGTCCGTGGATGCCACCGTCCTCATTGGGGATGAGACGATGAAGGAATTCGGGAGTTGAGATCAGATCAATACCATACTCGTCTGGATATTTGAGAGCAATGAAGAAATAGGCGTGTCCGACGAAGATTCCGACCAGTTCGTTGGTGCCACCACCACGGAGCACTGCGTTAAAGCCCCAGAGCACCCATGGAAGGTAGCGGGCCGGGAATCGCATGCCAAACCAAAATGAGACAATGGTGTCTCGGTTAACTTGGCACCAGACGTACAGCACGGAAATTACCATCGGTTCGAGAAGGAAATAGATGTCGAGAGCCATGCATAGACCCTGGAAATCAATTTTTCAGTGGTTTGCTTTGTCACTTCATGCGTTGCTACCAATTTCAAAGCATTTTTTCGAAAGTTTGAAAAAACTCACTGCGCAGAAGAACCAGTTGAAAATGAGCATGAAGAGGTAGTCAGCAGACCGTCCCCGATACGTTTCTCCCTCCAAAGCTTTGGAATAGTTATACAAAAAATAGCACATCATCAACCAGTGAAATCCCGTCTGAGGCGTCACTGGGTAGTAGATAAGAGCTGTAAAAGGCCTCCAAAACTGAAAAAAATTGGAATAAATTTACAAAGTTTCTAAATCAAAAGCTTACTTGGAACTTATTCACAACAAGGTCCCAATTGAGGAACATCCATTGTGCATTGAGAAAGCCAAATCGGCCAAGAAGCGGGACAATTATGGAGGAGAGGAACCAGTACCGTGATACCACGGGGATTCCATACACGAAACTCTCTATATCCATCTGAAATGAGAGAATTGACAATTTGAAAGAATAAACAGCCAAGAGAGAACAAAAACAGCAAGAAAAGTCAAAATATAGCTGACGTCGCGCAATAGGGCGGAGATTGGAAAGCCACGTGTACTAAGCCATGGTTACCGAATCGATTTTTCGCTCGAAACAGTATTACGAAAGAAGTACATTCCTCCTCCAATTTTCTACGGAAAATCGCTGATAAAGGTTGTTCTCGATTTTTCCGATCAGTTTTTATCAGACAAAAGTAATGATAACCTTGTGACTCTTTTTGCTCTGCTTTTTCTCCATCAAACTAAGAAATTTGGCTCATTTCTATTGATTTTTTTATCGAAAATAATACAATCTTAAAATTAAAACAAAAACTAATGAAAAAGCTGGAAAACAAAGAGAATTTAATGAAAATTGGAGTTGAAACCGAGCGATTCTCCACGCAATAAACACTCTGTCTGGTCAATCGTGGCGAGACCCGCCGCCGACCGTAGTACTTTCTCTTAGTGAACGTGTCGTAATTCGACACAAATTGATCGATGAGACATTGAAAAACACGTTTTCTTCACCTGTTCCACTGCTTTTCCTCTTCACTTTTCTCTCAGAATTGTCTCTTTTCCGCGCATCCGATTCGTTTTATCTTAATTCTTTCCTCAAAAAATCGATAAAATGCCAAAATCCCGTTGTTTCAGAGAATGACGGAAAACATCGACGTTGCGGCTGTGGCTGCTCCGGTTCCAAACCAAGATGACGTGGAATTGACTATCAGACAGGCTTATCAGGCCGAAAATGACTTTGTCTTCTCGTGTCCGACGGATTGGAGCGTCAAACAGATCAAGGAGCACATAAAAAACTGCATTGACAAGCGCCCGGTGAGTTTTTTATAAAATTTTAATGTAAATTTTGAATTTTTGGCGTTAATAGTCGGAAAATCACCGGTTTACGTTAATTTTTACAAAATCTCTAGTAGATAGCTATTTCTATCCGAATTTATTCAATTTCAGGCCGTTTCAACGCAACGTCTCATCTTCTCCGGCGCGTCACTTACAGACGAGCAGATTCTCTCGAATATTTTGAAAGAGAGGTGAGTTTTCGAGAAAAATTGACAGAAAAAATGGAAATCCCTTTATTTTTCAGAAGTCACGTGGCGGGAGAGCAAATTTTCTTCCATCTGGTAATCGCCCAGCCGTATCAAGCCACACCGGCACCCGCGGAAGTGCGTAGAAGGAATGTGAATATTGCGGGAAGCAGTCGGCCAGAGTAAGTATTAAAAATTTGAGTGTTAATCGTAAGTTTTCTTTATTTCCAGCTTGTCCGCCGGTCCAACTGCCCAAGTCATCGGAACCGAGGCTTATCAGCAAAATATGGCAGGCTGGCAGCAGTACTGGACGGCATTCCATCAACTGCCACCAGAAGCTCAAGTCGAGGAGCATCAGAGACTCGTGACTCACTACTGTTCGTATGTGATGTCGACGGCAGGCGCAGTTCCACAAGTTCAGACTCCGATTGTTAATAATCCACAACAGAATGCTGCGCTTTGGAGAGCTCGAGTTCAAGGACAAGCTGCTGCTCCGGCGGCCAACGGGAACGCGGCGAATCAAAATGGAAACAATAACCCGGGAAGAGTGGATATTCTGGAAGTCGGCTATCGCATCTTCAAACTCGTCCTTCTCTTCTCCGCCATACTCCTCTACTCATCGTTCGAACGATTCGCAATCGTTCTGTGTGCTGCACTCTTCATCTACTTCATCCAGCTTCGTCGAAACCATGTACGTAATCGGGCACAGGCTCCGCCTGCTGCATCGGCAGCGGCTGCTGCTCAACCAGCCGAGCCACATGTCAATAACAACAACAATGGCGAGAATGATGGAGAGAACGCGGTAAGAACAATGCCTAATTGGCTTTTTTCGCAAAACTTATTTGAACGACAAAAATGCCGTTGAAAAGAGAAACAAAAAAGACTAGTGAATTTTCTCTTTTGTGCCTCTTGATGACATGGATCAGCTATTTTTGTTGGACTTACCGGGCTAATTAATAATTTTAACCATTTAAAAGTGCAATCAGTTTATTAGGCAAAGAATACGTTTTCCAGACCCCGCCAGCGGACGGAGAAGCTCCAGTCGTCCCGGAAGTTCCACCTCAGCCAGTAGTCGAACAACCAAGTGGAATGCAAGTGTTCATTGCCACGTGCTACTCATTCGTCACCTCGTTCTTCGCATCTCTCGTCCCTGACCATCCAATGCCGATGGACCTCAATTGAGCCTCAATCTCAGCTCCCTTCACAATTCTCTTGATTTCACAAACTTTTCTCGCTTGCAAATCAAACTGTATTTTTTCTTCTTCTTGTTTCCTTGTTCTTCGGTCCCACCACCCGCACCCGTCTGGATCCTTATCCCAATGTCCCGATGCCCTTCTGTACAACCCACTCAGCTTCTTCGTCTACTTCTGCTACTAGTTTTGCACCGTCTAGACACTTTTTGTGTATATGTATCTTTATATCGCTGTTTCCATCGCGGGTTTCCTTCCCCCTCTTCCCCTTCTCTTTTCCGAATAAACTTTATTACGATTCGTTCAGAACGTCCTCCCCCTCCCCTATTATGCACGACAGACTGGTCTTCTGCTGCTGCTGTCGTTTCCCCTTTTTTTGACCACTGTCCATTTCTGACCATCACACCATTTCTAGTTTTTCCCTCTTTTCCCTCATCCTCCTCATCATCATACTTTTCCCCTTACGTTTCGGACACACTGGTTCTCTATTGATTTATTCGGAAATCATCCATTTCTTGGGGCATTCATTTCTCATTTGGTCACCGGAAAAAAGAGAGAGGACGGCATAATTACAGGTAGAATAGGTTAGGTAATAATACAAGTACAACAATGACACGGATTCCAAGACAAGGTTAGCTGTAGGCTAGCGACCTCGAAAAAGTACCATGTTGGAGTTTTTGAGAGACTAAAAACTATTAGTTTCTGGTAAATAGCTCCGAAACTGAAAAGTTAAGAAAAGTCTTTTTTTTTTGGATTTTCAGCGTTTTTTTTTCAAAAAATGGCGAATTTTAGGCTCTGTAACAAACGGAAACACTCTTTATTTTTTCAGTAATTGATGATTTTTCGAAATTTAGAAATGAGTTTATGGTCCCACCACGATTTAAAAAAAAGGGGCGGAAAGAAAGCTTATCGTAATGCTGCTGAATAATTTCCTCGAATTTTTGAAAGTTTTGCCTGGGAAAACCAGCAAAAAAGAAGAGAGTTCCGATGGTCATAAATGAGTAGTTACTGACTATATTTCGACGTATATCTCTGGAACGGTAAGAGGTATCGCGAAGTGGTCAATTGCAGAATTATGCGAAATATCAAGGGCTACAATTTTCCAGTTGACCATTTTCCGATATCTCTTACCGTTACAGAGTTACGTGTCAAAATACGGTACCTACTTCAAATACTTACTTATGCTGTATTTGGTCTGTTTGTTTTGTTGTAAATCGCTGCGAGACCCACCAGGATTTTGGTATTTCCCCTCACAATCAGCAAAATGATTTGCGTGAAATGCAATTGTTCAAAACAAATAAATATCCGAGTTACCTCGTTATTTAGTATCAGTGATTACGCATAAAGGTGCGGCGGCATCCGAAGCCATTTCGCCTTCTTCTTCTCTTTCTCTTTCAAGTAATATCATCAATTGATTAATCCCCAATGAATACAATCAGTGATCCATTATGATAACTTTCCGCTTCGATTCATATCATATCTCCTCGTTTTCCTTAATTTCTCCCCTTGTCTAATCCATCAAATTGGCACGTAAGAGTGAGGAGCGACGACGACACATTTTATTTTTTCTTTCTTTCTTTCGATCGGGGGAGAGTTGTTTTGTGTTCCGAATGACCTAGTTGGCAGGTAGAAGATGAGGGAAGGATCGAAGAGAAGGAGGTCCCGAAGATGACGACGACGACTGGCGGACGGGCGGCGGGCGCCAAGGTCAATTCGATGCGTTCATCGCATTTGTCTCTCGTTCTCTGCCCGTCTCTCGTTTTTAGGGTTCAGGCTTATTATCCATTGGGTACATCTTTCCCCGGATCAAGATGAAACCAAGAAGGATTCAACAGTATGCTTATTTTTTAGATATTTTGAGTAAAGCTTGTCTTGGTCTTGGCCCGTCTTGGTTCAGGATTTCTGCATTCTCCTGTTGCATTTTCTATACTTCTGAAGCTTTCTGGAATCCTTCAGAAGTTCAGTCCTTCCGGTTTTTTCTATTCTCATACTTTCCGGTCTTCCAGGTTCCCAAGCTTTTCAAATTTCAGCTTCCCGAGCCAGTTTCAGCCTTTTTGCCACCTAGGCCATCTGGACCTAGTTTTTTTTCTCAAGTTTCCCATGGCTTTTCAACATTTCCAGGTCATTCGAGTTCTTCCGATTTTCAGCTTAAAGGAGGACGGACAGGACTACGGTATTCCGCGTTTCGGGATTTTTCAACGTGCATGCAATATTGCGTGAGGTGTGAGGTTGCGGGATCTGCGGAATTGGCATTTAATCTTACGACATTTCATTTAATTTTTCCATTTTTCGACACTTTTTTTACATATCTAAAATCGTTGCCCAAACGAAGACCGCCAAATCTGAAGTGAAAATTCAAATTTTAAATCATAAATTTTGAAGACTCAAATAGCGATCTGTACTTTCCATCGAAGGTGATTTCATATGAAATCAAGTCATTTTTTCGTGTCCATCCTGTTTTAATAGTCGTTTCAAAATCCAGTGTTTTCA
>LR563000.1:2911-15858 GCA_900536345.3 Caenorhabditis sp. 39 LS-2015
GAGCTGAACGGACAGATGATGTTCTGAGGGAAAGAGGGACAAAACGGGTCGGAACCGTCATATGATGTCGAACAGAATCTATTTCTAATGGTGTTCGAATCGAAGAAAGCAGTGCGGCCCGAGGAAAATCGAACAATGCTGTGTGTGCGTGTGTGTGTTTCGGCTGTCCGTCTGACACTCTCTCTTCTCAAATGCACCCGTTTCTCGGCTGTCTCTCCGCACTGACATGATCTATTGCACGAGGATGCCTTGTCAATAGCCGGTCACTGTTACCGTACCAGACCAATCCTGCACATCTAACTTGCGATGAGTGAGGAGGCAGCATGTCAGAAGCGGAGCACGGCAGACAACGGAAGACACGAGACGGCCGAGAGAGTGAGGGAGAAGTCGGCGCGTGCGTGTGCGATCGGGCGCGCTTGCATCAGAGCTGGCAAGTTGCGGACCCTGACCTCCTCGGCCTCATTCTCGTAAATGGAATAGCCGGGGGGGAGGGAGGCGATGAAGAGAACACGAGAGATGGGCGGCACACAGCTAATCAAACCGAATTTAGCGTGGTCTCTCGTAGGCAAGATGGAAAAGAAGAAGAAGTAGAAGAAGCCGGGAGAAGAAGAGTAAAGGAAGGAAGGACCAGCGCGAAGAGCTCTTCGCTCTCTTCCCCTAACCCCTCTTCCCGTTGTGATTGATTCCACTCCCATTGCGGCACATTTATGCAAACGTAAAGCACTTTTCGCCGTGGCAACTCGACCTGAATCTCAAACGTTTCTTTTCAGATCTTTGCTTTAGTTTCCTTGATTTTCTGTTATTTGTGTGCTTTTGAACAGCATGAATAATTGAGATCGGGCGGGGGTTTCGAGAGCACAATAGCTCATTTTCTCTCTTCTCCCAGTTCATTCACCCTTCCGTGAAGCAGGTGTAATTAACCTCTTGCACCTGTCATTCGCCCGTTCCACTCGGGACTATTAAGTGTAAGTGCAAGTGTCGCGGGGCCAACAATTTTATTGAATACTCCAGGGTTTTTTTTCCGATATTAGTGCATGGAACTGGAACTAAAATTGGTCTCCATGTTGAAAACCTTTCCATGAAAAAAATGTATTCTGATAAGAGCAATGTTTTAATGCTTTTGAAAAAAATTACAAACTGATTGATAAGATAGTGCATCAGAGATAAATTGGTGATGAAGAGAGGAGGATATTCTCTGAGCGTTCAATGGAGCGCACTTTCTGAAACTTCTGAGGACAAGTTATCCAAATTAAGTCGAATTTGAAGATCGTTTACCGTAATCCTAGGTCGATGCCGGAAGCCTCTCCTCGCCCAAAAGTTCGAAACTTAGCATCCTTTGTCACTAAGCTTTTTCATATACGCAGAGCACTTTACAACTTCTCCAGTTTCTTCAATATCCATTTTATGACATCTAATAAACCCGGCGACACATTGCCTTTGCACATTCTGTCACCCTCTCTCCCACCTTGCTACGGTGATCCTCTGGCGACAATACAAACATAATCCGTTGTTCTGTCCAAATCTCTTCTCCCATTCATCGCTCACAATTTCCCATTTCCTGTCCCCACGTATATATTTTCCTTCTCGTCATCCGTCGTCCCATCGTCCTAATGATTCGTCGATTCCGTGTCGCCCTGAAGTATGTCTGTCCGCGTTGCGCCTCGTTCGTCAATCCCGTCCTCTTCCGGCTCTGTCCGTTCCCTTTCACCTCATATGCCCATTCTTCTTGCAGACACTCCAGTCCCATCTATGCGGAAAAGCGCGTCGGTTTGATGCCGTCGCTGCTCGGCGTGCCAGTCAATCGATATCGGCTCTTCGTGCTCTTCATCTGTCTTCTGTTCGTTTACACGTGGCATGGTCAGAATCAGTCGCATGCCGAGCAGATGAGACTCAGTGAGGCGAGGATTGCACAGCTACAGCAGGAGTTTGACAGTGTCGCCGAGAAGTTGAGAAGTAGGTTGAGCATCTCGAGAGACGAACACCCAACGAATAACTTCATTACAGTAATCTGGCAACACAAAAAGAAGCTCGAGGCAAATCTGAATGCGCAAACCCTGGAGACGGACAAATTTCTGAGCAAGATAAAGCTGAAGGAGTCGGAAATTTACGGGTGGAAAACGAAAAATGAGCATTGTTTGAAGGAGTTGTCCGGTTGTGAAGTGAGTGATCGGGATGATTCTGGAGCACAGAGCAACCGGAAATTGCAGAAAAATGGGAAGAGAGAGGATCAGCCGAGGATAGAAGAGAAGAAGAATAAGAAGGAAGATGACATGGAAACGGAAATGGACGAGTTGAAGAAGAGGATAAAAGAGTTGGAGGGCACGTTGAACAAGACGGAGATGGAGAGCAAAGCGGAGACTGGAAGCATCAAGGTAACTGATAGAATCAACTGAGAAGACAAGGAATAATGGTTTCAGGAAGAACTAAAACATTGCGAGGCGAAGATCAAAATGTTGACTGGGGTGAGTTCAAATTCGAAATTTCAAGAAGTGGCGGGGAATTGTTGTCCGTAACTGTAGAGGCTCGGGTCTTCGAATGAAATGGTCGGGAATGTTGGAGCTGCGGCTTGCTGGTAGGCCCAGTTGGCATAGGGATTCACAAAGTTGGGATACATGTTGGCAGTGGAAAGGAGCTGCTGAAGGAGGATATGAACGAAGTTTTAAAACTTCTAGATTTGTTCTATTACCTGAGAATCGAATGCCGTGGTATCCACTTGGCTGAGAGTTGTGAGGAAGTTTGTGTTTGCGAAGCCGGGGAGCAGTGTGTTCATATCAGTGACAAGGGTCTCTTTGCTGTCCTTGTCACGCATTTCCGTTGGATTCACGGGAGCAATTGGGAGAGTAGTGTCGAAGTGAGGTGTTGGAATTGGGAATGTGCCGGAGTATAGGGAAGAGTCGAATGATCCAGACGAAGAGACAGAGGTGCTCATCTGAGACGAGTTAGGACTTGTTGGATCAACTGGCGGATTTTGATAAGTGCACTGAAAGTAAGCGGTGAAGAGAGAACGGGTTAGTTGCTTACTCTGAGCAGCTGGAACGGATCCATTTGTTGCCACTTCAAGAATGAAATGTGCTGCTGAAGAGAAGTTCCCTGCACTGCGTCCCCAGTATCATTCGCCGTGTAAATCTTGCCGATTCCCAGTCGCTTGACCCTTCTGAAAAGAGAACATTGAATCGTTGAACCGTATCAGAAGTCCCTTCTAATCCTCCTGTTCCTTTCACAAACCTTCTCTTATAGTTTCCGTTGTCAAAGAGGGGCACATTGTCTGGAACCATCTGCCAGTAGTTGCCCTTCCTGTCGTTGGCACTGCTTTGTCCGTCGCGCGCCTTCTTCACAAAGCAGTCGTTGAGCGAGAGATTATGGCGAATGCTGTTCTGCCAGCCTTGCTTTCTCTTCGCGTCCGCGTCACGGTAATATGGAAACTTGGCTTCGATGAACTGAAAAAATCATCTCTTATCTCCCGATTTCCCCCTCTGTCTCGACTGTTTGCCGTTCGTTTGGAAAGGTTGATGAGCGCGGGGACAGTGACATTTTCCGATGGGTGCGAGGACCACCGGAATGAGTAACGGATGTCACTGTGCAAATGTTATGGGAGAGGCACCACCACGTTCTCTTCACAAATTGGTGCTCTATTAGGGTTGATGAGTCAAACGGAATCACAACAAAACGTAGTCGATTACGGTAGTAATAGGGAGGTGAGGAGGAGGAGGAGGAAGATGATGATGAACCGAATTATTCACGTTGTAAACTAAAACAAATAGAGACAAACTGAACGAAACTGAACAAAAAGAGACCACAATCACAATGATATGGAACTTACTTCTGCTTAGAAACGGATGGTAGAATCCAGAATCCGAGATACCTCAAGAGTGTTTTATCTTATTGGATTACGGTATTACCGTATCTAATGGGAACTAAGACAGGAGATGAACAAATTATCAATTTTTTCGCATAACAATTCCCTCCCTGATACCTTGTATATCTGATTGAGGGTCATCCGCTTGTCCGGCGACGCGTCGATCGACATCGCAATCAGTGCCACGTAGCTGAACGGCGGCTTCTCGTTCGGACTGCCCTCGGGACTGAAAATGAAAACAAACGAGATACATACTATCCGACTTGATTATATTTTGAAAACAATGCGGCGCTATTTTTCAAAACTCTACAGCGGGATGTTTGTGGCGGGACAGACGGACGGATTGATTTGATTTATTTAGAAAATATTTCTCTGTTGTTTCTTCGCCGTGCTCGGAAGAGAAGATCAACAACTTACACGATATGAAACGGGAGATGTGTCTGGTGGCGAGTCATTGCGCAATGCGACGGATAATGGAGTGAGAAGAAAGTTGAGGAGAAGGGGAGAAGTCGGAAAAGAGGTGGGGCTTAGACGTCCTCGAGGCAGACTGATAGCTTGTAGCGGGATGAAGGAGACGACGGGAAGCGGAGGGGAGACTATGGGAGAAGGAGGAGGAGGGAAAGCTAAAATGTCGCGAGGGGCACAGTCTCGCGTTGTCTTGTCGCCTCCCGATGACATATCAACGGGGGCTCTTTGTCAATGATTCACCTGAGGGAAACGGGAGAAAAGTGGGAAAACGGACGAACAGATTGGAATTGAAGCTGCGGGAAGCGGAGAGGGGCAGATGGACTACTGTATGTCCCAATCGTGGTATGTTTTCAAAATAAAGCCCTTCTATTGTATCATCGTCTCGTCCTGAGCGAAAGAGAAGAAGAAGAAGTGAACGTATTGTTTGTTTCAGGGAGGAGCCATCGAGCATTACAGTCAGAACGAGACGGCGCACTTCAACAGGAACCATAAGGTGAGTGTTCTGGTCCCGAGCCATTCCTCTCCCCTTTTTATCTTCTCTGAACATTCTCTGAAGATTCTAGGAGACACCTGTCACCTGATATCTAACCCCGTTTCGAGACTGTTTTCGAAAAGTTTATCAGTTTATCATCCTCTCCGATTCATCAATTAATCAACGTGTCTTTTATTTCCGTCTCGTCTTCCCCCGAAAAGAGATTCTCCGACAAGTTGAATCAAGTTGAAACTTCGCCAAAACGTGTAGATCAAAGGTCCTCCGACGGTCATAATCACCGTTTTAACCACTTTTCTTCTCTTTTTTCTTCTCCTTCCCTCATTTGCTTCACTGAAAAGTAGCCTCGAAAGGTCAGCAGTGTTAAACTTTTCCTTCTTCTCTTCCAGGCTGATGAACCATTGTCCTTCGATCGTGGCAACATACAGCACCACATTCCCGCTAAACTGCTACTCGGACGTCAATTGGCGGAGACTTTGGAGGAGGCGAAGGTGCGGAAGTTGAAGGACAAAGAACAAATGGACAAGCATCCGCAGGACAGAGATAACAAAGGTAACAAGACGGCTCTCCCCGCAGTGATATAGCTGATAAGACATCTCTACTTTGCAACATCTTGGTTGCGTAACCAAAGTCGCCGTCGTCAGAACGGGCGGGTGATTTAGTGGCGCGAACCAAACATAAATCTTCGCCAAAACCAAACATTGTCATGATGTTCCCAAAGTGGTTTTGTAACTTCCTCGGTTATCAGTGTTACATTGCAGATCAAGAAGTCAACGAGCAGCCAGACGGCGAGGAGCAGGACTACAAGGAGCATTAGGCTCGATTCCATGTTAATTTCAGGTTTCAAAAATGCATTTTTACTTGAACAAAACACATCAGTTTTAAATATAAATACTTTGCTTTCAATGAATTCAAATTCAAATTCAAATTCCCGTGCAATAAAAATAAAAACATTCTTCAACTATCGCATCGTGTTGTATTTTTTTTGTTGTGACATCGGTTCCCTTTGGTCGCCAGATTCTTGAACGGTACCGACCGGCACGACGGCCTTGGGCAATGGGTCTTGTGGCACCATACCAAACTTATTGTCTTCACGACTTTTTCCAAGCTGTTCAATGTTCTTCGAGATTTTTGAACGAAGGGGACGAAGAAACGGTCAGGAGACGAGCGCTTCATTGTTGGACATTACACATTCCTTCCCAGGTGGCTATGATCACTGGTCATGGGCACTATTATCAGTGGAGAGGTCCTGCCGACGAGAAGATGCGTGTACCTGTCGCCGTGGCCGGCTGTAATGTCCATTGTCTTCTTCTAGAGATTTTCGAGGCAGTAGCAGGAGTAGACAATGACCGAAAAAGGTGGTTGAGAGAGAGGGAGAGAGAGAGCGGCAAACATGGCGAAACTTGTAAGAAGACGCGCGGTGCCGTTCTTCTTATTCTTCTTAGCGAATACAGTTTTATTTTTATCAAAGCGCGATGGCATGAGAAGACCCTGACAAGAACAGAACACAAGGCATGGGTGTCATCAGAAGATGAAGCCGTCCGATGTTGTAATCAAAAGTTACTTGACCTTTCTCGCATGTCTTCCTCTTCTTTGTGCTGCTACTCGGGGTCATTCTTTCGTTCCTCATCAAAAGACAGAACATAAGCCTCAAGAACTGTCGAGAATCTGAAATCCGTGGGTCACACGTCATCATTCGTTGGCGTAGTCGACTTCAGAAGTTGCCTCTTGATAGTATTACCAGCAGTGACTGTTCGAGACAAATCGAGTTTTTGTTGGTGGAGGGAGTGGAATGCTTGACCCCTCGGGAGGAAAAGAATAGACTGTCCCCTCCCTGTGTCGACGATAAATGTGTGAAATGTTTAGAGAAAACAATGTGAAAAGTTGTAAGGAAAGGGACAGAAGGCCCCCAATAAAATCGAAAGGGTCAATGACCACTTGGACCTTCTGAAGACGACTTCTTCTTCTTCTTCTCCTTGAAGTCAATTACCGGAAGAAGAGTGTAATACTGAAAAAGAATGGCCAGCAAATAGAAAACAGAGAGAGAGAGAGCTTCTTCTGAAAATTGGCAAGCAAGTAGGAAACAAGATGCTGTTGACTTTGTGATGCGGCAATCCAAATGGACAAAACATCCTGAAAAGGGCTGGAAAGTGCTGGGAACTGCCAACAATTCGGCAATCTGCAAAGCTATAAAACCAACTGACTTGAACCTTTGGAATTCTACAGTAACCTGCATTCTTCGGCTGTTTCATCACTATTTTCATGCTTTGACTACTGTAGTCTTTGTAAAACTGAAAAACCAAGAAACCATGAAACCAATTGACAAAGAAGATGACGAATAAACCAGACGACTGCTGGAATTATGTTCATTTCGCAACTATTGAAGGAGAAGTTTCAAGAACAGCAGTATAGGCAATCTGACGGTTCATGGTCCTAGAAGTTCAAAAACGAGACAAGAAGATGTCCAGAAGAATGCTTTGAGCCTGCAAAGTGCCATCTCAGTTGATGTGCTAACAAATCAACGTAATCCAGATATTATTTTCCCGTTCAAACTAGACACACCTTGTCTCTCAACTCTTGTCCACCTCTTCTTGACCGTACATCTTCTCTGTTCTTCTTCTCCTCGATATCCAGCTTTCTCCATTACTTTCCCCCTCTTCTCCCCTTCCATAAGTAAAGTCCGCATATGGATCCGTCATCGAAAGTCACTTTCTCTCTCCGATTTTCCTCCATCCGATGTTTGGTTCGTCATCATCGAGCATGGCTAAATGAGAAGGGAGAAACCTAATTGAATGATGATGTGATAAATTCCTTTCTTTTTCCGTCCACAACGTGAAAACCGACATCGAAAACCGTTTCAAAATCAGTGTGTGTGTGGTCACGAGACACAAGGACTGAAACTTATCTCCGAGAAGAGACTCTGTTATCATTTCTCGCCGGGTCCCGTGAGAAAGTCCTCGGCAACCATTATCACTCATCCTCATCAGCATGTCGCCCATGAGGGGGAGAGAGAGAGACTGAAAAAACACGGAAACGAGGCGAAAGAAAAGCCGCCCCGCGGGTCCCGCCCCTAGTCGTCTCTCGCTGCTTACAGTCTCTTCTGCTTCACGTCTTCTTCGGCTTCTCTGCCACTCTGCGTCTCCATTCCTCTCCCATGTTGCCTTTTTTGGGAAAAGCGCCCCCGCAACTGACTGACTGTGTCGATCGGTGTGTTTCGATTGCGTAGACCCTTAGGCCCGAACCAAGGTTATAACCTAGCGCGCCTCCTCCTCGCCTCCTCTCGTGTCTGTTACTTCGAAGTATTGTGTACCCTGCCCATATACTTCTACCTTGTCCACAAGCTCCGCCCATCCAACCTAACGTCTTCTTCTTCTTCTTCTTCTTGGAAGACACTCCCTCTCTCTCTTATCTTTCGAAATTCTATTCTCGCCCCCTTCGAACCCTCCCCCACCTGCCAACTGCCCCCCGGTCATCATCATTCGACTCGACATACTGCCCGCTGGGAGCACGAGAACACCATGAGAAGACTCCATCGAAACGTGCTGCTTCTATTCCTGCTCTTGATCATAAATGGTAAGCCTCTCTTGTCACCTCTTTCCCCCACCACAACACCCCTCGAGGGTTTATTCTTTTGTAAAATTGTTACACACATTTTCGTCTTCTTCTTTCAAATCAGCCGTTTTATCCCCTCGGTACTCTCTCCGTCTCCCGTTTTATCCTTTTTGTGATAACTGATTGGGATCAACCAGGGACGCTGAGATGTTCGATTCAGGGGTTAATAGCTGCTTGATGGGGTAGTATTTTTGATGTCCCAGTGTGATAACGGATGCCTCTCGAAGCAACTTCAAGAGCCATCCTTCAAAACTCGTCATTCTTCAGTTCTAGGCGTGTTTTTTCCCAAAACTATTGACAAGCTGTTGGTACTCGTTTCGTCTTCTCTCTTTTCCCAATTTCCACCTTCTCCTATATATGATTTATTAACCTGAATAGGTGAATAGAATACAATATCAAAGACCATCTAGTGAAACTTCTTCTCTTCTTTTTCTGCTTCTTCCGCCATTCTTCATCCAGTTTCTTCTACAGTAGTTTCCGGCTCATTTGACACATTGCCCAACACCTCTCCCCCTTTTTGCCTCATCCCGTCGGCCATCATCTTCTACTTCTTCTTCTTCTTCTCCACCACATCCGACGTCTTCAAAGCTTTTTCCCTTCTAATGTTTACATGGCGCTAATCCATTGAACCCCTTGCGCTTCTGCCCGCATGTCTGCTGCTTTTGCCGCATTCGCAGGGTCTTCTACCAGTTTGTCGCTCTTTGTTCGGTTTCGGGTACTGTCACTCTGCCGTCCGTCCCGTCCGTCAGTTCGCTCTCTCCCCCCTCTTCACCTTCATCATCATCGCCGGATCCCGATCGATGCAGAAGCTTCAGCTGGCATGAGAGATAGATGGATTTGGCATATAAAGGCTGGGAATCGCTCGGAATCGGCACTCGCGTTGCGCAATAATATCGCCGTTTTTTGCGGTTGCGACGCCCCGAAGAGACACGCAGGATGAGAGACGGCAGAGACGGAAGGCACGATTCGAGGAGGCAGATAAGCTTGAATCGGTGCGAAGAAACAGCCCAATCCTCCGTCCATCACTCTCTCTCTCTCAATCCATGCCATCACGCCTGGAGAAGGGAAGGAAGAAAGAAACGTTTTGATAACGGTCAACGCGCGTCTTCCTTGGTGGGCATCTGCCGCGCAGCAAAAGCGGAGAACAAGGGGAGACAGTCGTTGTTCGCATAGTTAAATGGCCAATCATCGTTCTCGCTTCGCCCCGGGAGACCACTGGGAAGACGTTGCGTAATCCGCTGACTGAACGTCGGTTGAGAAGCTGAACGAGAAGAAGACGAAGGGGACAACAAAGGGTTTCGAAGAAGTTGACCGGGAGACACCGATTGGCACGATGCCAAGATTCTCAACCTAGGTGCGGTCCGCTGTAATTGGTTTTCCGATTTTGATCTAATTACCAGATAACAATCCACTCCGTGTGTAAACAATAAATAATCCAGCGTGTCCCTATTATTATTCGCCTCCATCAACTCCCTCCTTTTCAACTTTTTGCCCCTTGTTTCCCTCAAAGATCCCGTTCCTGCGCTCCTCTCACGTTATCTGCCGATGCCGATCAGTTTCTCTGACCATGTCTGTTCGGGTGTTTGCGGCAACAATTCATCGGTTGTGAAAATCGAAAAAAGAAACAGTTGTTTTGGTCATTTCTCGACAACAATCGACGCCAATCGGTCACTAGTTTCATCGTCCAGGGGGCGACCTTTAATTCGATCAACTCGTTAGATAAGTATTGTTTTTGTGAACTTCTCCCCCTCGATTCTTCTCTCCGAAGCGCCGCTTCTTCGTCTGGAATCATAAGGGGGTCATTTTCCGAATGGCTATCCCCTTCTCTCTTCTTTCTTTTCCGACACACAGCCGACATACTAACATAATAATGGCCTTTGGGGGTGGCAAAGTCGCAAAAAAGTGAGACAATTATTCAGTGAGAAGAAGGTGGTATTTTATGCGGAAGGCAGAGAGAGAAAGTGCCGAAATTATGGTAACCGTGGTATTGTTATGGTCTTTTCCCCATCTCCATGCCCGTCTTCAGTCGCATTCTTCTTCCGCAGCCTGTGTGCCCCTCGGCTTTTTTCAAGAAGGTTACGGAATGAATGAGAAGCGGAATGAATGCCACGAAAAGAGGCAGAAAATGAAGAATGTACTTGTCGGAACACACACCGGGTCGGGTGGCGGTGACAATGGAAAAGAGAAAGACGGGCGGGTTGTAATGAAATGAAAACATGAAATCATAGTAAAGAGGAAGTTGGAAATTAGTTGACTTTGGGTTTAAAATATCGAGTGACAGATTAATCGAAAATGACATAGAAAACTGAAAAGATACGCATTTCTACCCAGTTCCCCCTTATCTTCGGGTTCCTGAAGCTAGACTCTTGAACTCAAACGAAGTGTAAGCCACAGAAACGAGGCATCTTTTTGATCTACAGCAACCCCAAAACTGAAGCATTCACCCCTTCCACTTGACCATAATCCGTTTTACAGACTATAGAATAGAAGCGCAGACGCTCAGTCCGCCGATTACGGACCGCTTCAAGTGCCTGACGAATGGATGTTGCGATCATCACGAGTGGTGTCGGTTTTGGGCTTCAATTGGAGAATGCAACGTGAGTTGATTAGCAAATCCTTGTCGTTCCGGGTACTCATTGATCGTTGCCCGAAAGAAGAGCTCGTCACGGGAATCAGAAACCATGTCTTCCTAATTTCTGAGGAATTCTGTGACTCATGAATCACTGGACAGTATTAACTTCCTCTTCGAGATCAAATTGGTTTACCTAATTTGATACTGTTCTGTTACCCTTGTTATCCGTTCAAAAGACCAAAAATCCATTTTCTTAAAGGCAAACAAGGATTGGATGGCCGAAAACTGTCAACTCGCATGCGGAACTTGTACCGCTCCACCGGCACCGCTTCTGCCGACAACTGGTAAGTCGCTGTCTTATCATCAGGTGACCCTCACCTTCTTTGTTATCATTGTCTTTGATGATAACTAGCCGTTAGCAATAGCAAGCAGATGACCGTGAAATACCAATGATGCCTGCCTTGCCACAAGCACGCTCCGAGCGCGCCCGCCACAATCACTTTTGACCTACTAATTTCGGCTATTTGCCTGATGACGCTGATGAGAAACTGGCGATGAAATGAAAATTGTTGGTATTAGCAGCGAAAGAGAGACAGCAAAAGAGGCGGCAGTGTAATCGAACTGGCTACCAATCTTATTAGTGAGCGGGGGTTTCACGTGGCATTGAAGGAGTATAATCATACGCTAGAATGACTCCCTGGAACACGAAAACTTCGATGGTTTACAACTTTAAACTGGCGAACCCGGTGAGGGAGAAGAACGTGAAAAAAGTGAAAAGCGGAGGGTTTCTGAGGGAAGGACACGAAACGAGACAGACAGACCGATAGATCGCCAAGTAATTATTTAAATAAACCCGCTCACCCTCAGACCAAGATGTATACATTTACAACTTCTACTCGTCGGACCGTTTTTTATTGCAGCCTCCACGACCAACGGCTTCAATGGCGGATTCCAAACGACTACCGTATCCTCGGGTCCTACCACGACTGTCGCCATTCCTCAATCGAGTTTGACCCCTGTGAATAGTTGCGATCGAGTCAAGGATAGCATCGCTCAAGCTTCCGAGGTTGGATTTCCTAAAAATCAGATTCCCATGAACTCTAAATTACAGCTCATGTCGATTTCCCGTCTTATCAACCCAGTGGAGGACAACTTTGGCAGAAACATGCTCTCGATCGACGATGTCACCAGAAGTGTTCCAACTGGTTGTGTTCCTCAACTTTCCGATGCTGGAGTCGATTGCCGAAAGAGTCTCTGCTATCATCTTATGTACCGTACTCTCGACGGAACTTGCAATAACCTCGAAAAGCCAATGCTCGGAGCTGCCTTCCGTCCATTCAACCGTCACTTCCCAGCCAACTACGACGACGGAAAGGGCGAGCCGATTTCTTCGATCAAACCATCTCGTCCATCGGCCCGCGAAGCCAACCGAGTCATGCTGTCGTCTGCGCAGTCTGTGGTTCATGATAAGGTCAGTTGATTTGCAGCCCTTCGATGAAGAATCTAACCTAAACTTTACAATGTTTTCAGTTCAACAACATGATGATGCAATGGGGTCAATTCATGTCGCATGACATGTCGAAGACCACACTACAACCTTCAGCAAACTGCAAAACTTGCGACCCGGTGCCATCGAAATGCATGCCGATTCCGATTGGAGAGAAAGATCCGAACCAGGGATTCAAGTCGAAGCAATGCCTGAAAGTGTCCAGATCCGCCCCAATTTGCCGAGTCGAGCCAAGAGAACAACTCAACGAGAACACCGCGTACATCGATGGATCCATGATCTACGGAAGTTCTCCAAAGGATTTGCACAAGTTTAGAGACGGAAGAACCGGATTCTTGAGAGTCACCCGCTTCAACAATCAGAATGTGCTGCCATTTGACCAATCAAAGTGTGCCAATAAGGACAAGTGTACGGCCTCTTTCACTGCCGGAGACATCCGTGC
>LR563003.1:4874-15568 GCA_900536345.3 Caenorhabditis sp. 39 LS-2015
GTCAACGACGCCCATCCAACTCTGCACAGCCCATCTCTCGTCACCGTCACTTCATAGTAATACTTGCCGGAAGTATGCACTCCGGCCGTCGCTCTCGCCCCATTCCACTCCTTCGCCACTCGACTTTCACAGTTCATGCCGGTTTTGTCGATGTGCAGACTGACATCTCGATCTTCCCGATTCAGCACAAATTCTCGCGTATCGCCGGCGTTTTCGACGGGATTCGCCGTATCTTTTCGACGTTCCCACACAATTTGAGCGATCGGCAAGCAGAATGCACCGGTTTTTCCGGAACCTGTCTCGGCGGCCTGGAAGGATGATTTTTTTGGTTTTTCTGGGAAAAAATCGGGTAAAACCAAGAAAATTCGTGAAAACGCTAGATTTTTCGCTTTTTTCGCAATTTTTCTCGAAAAACCTCGATTTCCACCACTTTTCCCCCTCAAATACTCACAATCAACGCATCTGCACCGCCCAGAATCGCCGGAATCGCTTCTGATTGCACTGCTGTTGGTAATCTGAGGAATTTGAAATTTTTTTTTAATTTTCAAGCAACTCACGTCCAATTGAGCAGTGAAATCGCTTCGGATAGCTCTGGAATGATGCCGAATTCCTCGAAAGCTGTCATTTTTCGGCAAAATTAAACAAAAAAAACCTGAAAAAATCCAATTTAATGGGGGAAAACGCGTTGATAAATGGAAATATTGCACAACTGTTAGAGGAGATAACAGTGCAATTGCGCTCTATTGAGAACTCAAATTGGCGGTGATTCAAATTTAGTTTCGAGTGGTTTTAAAGTTTTTTGAGGGAAAACTTGATTTTTAGAATTTTTGAGCGATATTTGGTATCTAAATAGTTTAAATATTGTGAAAAATTGAAAAAAATTGATAGAAAATCACAAAATTCATCGGATTTTTTCGAAATTAAAGCAATTCAATTATCGATTTAAATTTCTCACTGTTTTTCTTTTTCCATTGCAAATTTATATTTAATTTCCCATCAAAAACCAGTTCTTCCCCATTGTTTTCTTTTCCTAAATAACCTTCCCACACTTCCCTTATCTCCGCTGAGACGAAGCGAAGCGCAATGCAAACGCGCTCCACCGACAATCGTCTCCGATAGAGATTCTGCTGTGTGTTTCGTAACGCATAATATAATCTCAAATCGATTTCTGCGAGTGATTTGCCGTGATTATCAGTGATTTTCAGGTTACTTCTTCAACTTGGGAATACAAGGCGATCAATTTCGGGTTTTTTTGGTATTATACGCGAAGTGAGTCGATTTTCCGCTTGCCAACACGATTTTTCCCGATTTTCTGCTTATTTCCGCGGCAAAACCTTAATTTTACACGTTTAACACTTTAAAATCGCTAAAATTCGCAGAAAACCCGAAAAATCAATAACCCGCTTACCACCCTTCGTTGCACGTCATCATCGCCTAACCCGGTTTTCCAGATAACCCCCTTCTTCGCCGACAACAATTCGTTGAATTTCCAGCAGAATAGGGTGCTGTTTTTCCACCGAAAGTCCAGCGGAATTGAAGAAAATCAAGCCGCCGGACGAGATTATGGCATTTCATACGCATCCTGTCACTCAGGATTATCGAATTAGTCGAAAGGTTTGTTTTTTGAAATTTTTTGAATTTAAAAAGTGTCTGGGCCAAAAAAACCAGAAAAAAGCGGCCTAGCAGCACAAAATAGCGTCCAAAAAAATTTCGGCCAAATTTTTTGTTTCCAATTTTTCTAAATAGTGTTCCAGTTTTTGAAAATCGCCGAAAATTAAGTTACCCAATGAGAATAGGCCTAGTTTTAGCTCGAGAAATTGGCGATTTTTCTACACTCTGGTAAATCGTTTCGAATTAAATTTTATTCGAAATATTTAATTCCAGTTTTTTTTTCAATTTAATTCCAGAAAATTTGAAATTAATTCCAGTTTTCCTCCTATTTAATTCCAGAAAACGTTTTGAATCAAATAAATGGAATTTTATTTAATTTTAACAATAAGGTTCCAAAATTGAACTCAAAATTGGCAATTTTCCTATTTCCTCTCATTTATCTTCAATTTCTATCAAATTTAAATTAAATTATTAAATTCCAAACGATTTACCCGAAAAAAATCGCTCTGGCCGATAAAATCGGCATAACAGGATAAAAAACGCCCCCAGCAGAACCAAAATCGTCCTGGAAGCACAAAATTTTAATTTTTGGTCTAGAAACCTTTATTCTCTGCTTAAAAACGTGCTTTTTCCAAATTCCAGCCTAAAATCCCTTCCATTTCCAGGTTCTCGGTGTGGGAATCAACGGAAAAGTTGTGGAATGTGAGCACCGCAATTCCAACGAAAAGTACGCGTTAAAAGTGCTCCGAGACACGGAAAAAGCGCGTCGAGAGGTCGAGTTGCATGTGATGGCTTCCGGTCATCCGCACATTGTCGCCATTCACGACGTCTACAAGAACTCGTACAACGGCGTCGACTGTCTTCTGGTGGTTATGGAGAATATGAAGGGTGGGGAGCTGTTCGCGCGGATTCAGGAGAGAGGTCAGAAGGCGTTTACCGAGAGGGAAGCTGCTGGGATTGTCAATGAGATCTGCTCGGCGGTGGCTCATTTGCATCGGATGAGCATTGCGCATCGCGATTTGAAGCCAGAGAATCTTCTGTATACGTGAGTGGTTTCCGGGGGGGGGGGGGAAATCAAAAAATCGATATCAACAAACCGCTTCAGAACCCCCGCAACAAATGCCGCTCTGAAGCTGACCGATTTCGGATTTGCCAAAAAGACGGATGAATCGGAACCTCAAGGCCTCAAAACAGCGTGCTTTACCCCATATTATTGTGCCCCGGAAGTGCTGGGAACTGAAAAATATGACAAGTCTTGCGATCTTTGGTCAGTCGGAGTCATCATGTACATTTTGTAAGTTGCTCGGGTCTCACCGCGAAAATTATCACAGGTCGGCCCCCTTCTTGAATCAAGCGTGTTGGGAAAATTTTCAGTACAAATTGGAGCGTGTAGCCAATTTTTGAGCTAGAACTAGGCTTATTCTCATCGTGTAAAATAATTTTCGCCGATTTTCAAGAATTCGAACCGACCTATGAAGATTATGGTACCTGGACTCGTACATTCTCTTTCAGACTCTGCGGCTACCCGCCATTCTACTCCCAACACGGCCAGCCAATGTCTCCGGGTATGAAGGCGAAAATCAAGTCGGGGCAGTACACGTTTCCGAGTCCCGAATGGGATTGTGTGTCGGAAGCGGCAAAGGACCTGATTCGAAAGTTGCTCAAGACCGAGCCGACGGAACGGTATACGATTGAGCAGACCATGGAGCACAAGTGGATTTGTCATTATAAGAAGGTAAATTTTTTGAAAAAAAAAAAACATTTTTATTTTTTTTTTTCAAATTTCCAAAAAAATCGCTCAATTCCAGGTGCCCGACACGCCGCTGTTCACAAGTTCCATTTTGGCCGACCAAAGAGAGCAATGGGTGGACATGCAGGACGAAATGGAGGCGACGTTGGCTTCGATGCGTGTCGGACCCGAGAATATACAGATTAAGAGTCTGACGGACTCGAACAACAAGTTGCTCGCGAAACGGAGAAAGGGCGGACAGAGTCCGGTGAGTATTCTGGAGATGGGGTCAGAATTATTGAAGTTGATCCTTACGAATATTCCCATATTTCTCTAGTTGACACCTTTCCAATAGCACCGCCCATTTTCAAATTAAACAAAAATTTGCAGAAAGACGAACCAATGCAAGACATCAAGGAGGAGGAGAAGGACGATGAGGAGGAGGACAAAATGATTTCCTAATTCCCTTAATAATTTTCCCTAAGAAAATTCTCATCTTCACACAATCACCTGCTCACCACTCTTTCTTTCTTTTCTTTCTACGTCAAAAAACCGTTCCTCAATGTGATTTTTCCGAATAATTAACCCCTTTTCCCCATCAATCGAGTACGCACCGGTCTGATTCTCAGTTTGTGGCCACTCAAAATAGATATTTCCCGTATCTACCCTTTTTTTCGTTTTTACACTTACACTTTGTTACAATTTACAATTTAGAGCTACGAAAACGAAAAAAACGAAATTCCAGGAAAAATTAGTATTCACCACTAAAAAAACACGAGATGTATTACGCACTTTTTCTGATTTTCTGATTTTCTGATCTAATAAAATAAATTCATTTTTTTTGTTGAAAATACATTTTTCTACGTCACAGCAGCACCAGCAGTACCATATTTGGTGCCGCCAAGAGCCCCAACATCACCAAATCCAAAATTTCATCAAAACCTAGCAAAAACCAGGCGAAAATTGGAAACGAAAACGAAAACGGAACCGCGGCGAGCATGCCCATACGGAACATGTTTTAATACCCATTTCCTGGTTTTTATGCGCAAGTTGGGGTCCGAGTTGAGCTCGCCACACACATATTATCCATTTCCCGCCTTTTCTCCGTTTTCTCCGTCATTTGTCTGCCCGGAAATTGGTTTTTTCTCTGTTTTGAGGTAGGTTTTGAGAGAGCAAAAACACGATAGCAATCACAATATGGTACGACACAGTGTCACTTTGCGGCGGTCGAAGATTCAGTAAATTCGACACAGATGATTTCGAATTTTTGTGTTTCGAGGAATTCTGAACAATTCTGAAGAAATTGGGCTTCAGAAATCTCGCCGGAACCCTAGAATTTAAAACCTCTCGGGCCAATAAATCAGTGATATATGTGTCTGTGTGTGTGATGCAGGTGTGTGTGTATGTGTCTGAGCACATGCTCCTTTATTTCTCAAAGCTCGCCAAGCTCCGCCCACTTTGCCCCCTTCCGAGGGGCGGAGAAGTGGCAGAGACATAGACAAGAGAGAGAGCAGAGTGTTAACTCCCTCGGGTCAGCTTTTCCCAGTGTGATTTCTCGTTGGAAAAGGAGCACTTTTTGACCCGTTTCTCCTTCTCCTTTTTTCTGCTACTTGCGCCTCTTGACACTATATATGGGGGCCGTCGTTTTTAGAAAACAAGGGCCAAAAAGACACACTTTGCCTCCTTCTCGTATCTCCCCTCTTCCTTCTCGTACACAAGACAGGCGGTGCAGTATTTAGACCCAGAGGGTGATACGTTTAGTTGTCGAGCCGGGCCGGAGACCGAGTTTGTCGAGCTCATCGTTTTTTTCCGAGTAATTTTGTGAGGCGGAAATTTGAATTATCGACACCAAGTTTTGATGTTTGAGATTGACAAGACAAGGTGTTGCCTCGATTCGTTTTTCTTTTTTGCAATTTTTGAAAATCCCGTCCTGGCAGTACCATATTTATGGCTGCCAGGCCGATTTTGATACTGCCAGAGCTGTTTTGGTGCTGCTAGAGGCTTCAGCAGCACCAAAACGAGCTCCTGCAGTACGATTTTTGAGCTTAAAGCTTTGCGAAAACCGTCGATTCGAAAAACAGCTCAATTCGGGCGATTTCGCCGAAATTTTTCAATTTCAAGGTTAGAAACTCTGCAAAAACACGTAAGCTTTGAGTTGAAATCGAAAAATGCTAGAAATTCGGGTGAAAACGCGAAAAATAGCTGCAAATGCCAAAAAAACAATATTTTTTGAAAATAGCGGCCTAGGATTTTCGCGGCCACGGCCACACGACCAGCGGCAGTTTTTCGTGGTCAAATTGATAATTTTTTCCCAAAATAGCTTATATTTAGTATCAAAATGCTCCAAATTAAGTGGAGAATTTGAACTTGTCAAATTCAGCTCATCAAATCGTCCCGAAAATCGCAATTTTTCAACAAAAATCGATGTTCTCAATTTTCCCGTCATTTTCAAAAATTTCCTCTGCTAAAAGTCAGAAAATCGTCAGTTTTTGTTGCCAGATGCTGCCGGGACCTCTAGCAGCACCAAAACGAGCTCCTGGCAGTACCACGTTCAGCAGTACCATCCTTAGTGCTGCTGCGACCTCCTCGAGGCTCCTTCCGACCCCTCACATCCCAAAAATGTATTCCCTAATCCGATGCCATATACTCTGATTCATATCCGCCCTCCCTACGTCACAAATCCGGAGCACCTTTGATCCGATTCCCTTCTCCACATTTTCAATTTTTTTTTCTCTTTCCCAGATAATCCGGCTCTGGCTCCAATTCTCCAATTCTTTTTGCTCCAATCCCCTCATTTTCCCTAACACTTTCAGCATATCAACTTGTCGCCCAAAATGCGATTATTCCCCTTCTTATCGTCCCTACTGATATTCACATGTTGGGCGGCGCAGGAATCTGAAGGTAAAGAGTGCAAAAGCGCAGGTGTTATGATTATACACCGAGAAACCCTGTAATTTACTGCATTTTTTGTCGCGGAAGTGAAATGAAAAAGTGCCGAAACGAGAGAGCGACGCGCGATACTGCTCTTTGGGGAATAATTCATGAGCATTTCTCTCTCTCTCTCACTTTTATTTAATTAAGTTTGTCCGGTGAGGAGTGAAATTGATCTTGCATTACATTTCATTACATTACTCACATACATTCATTCTTTTCGCAATGATGGGAATGCGAGTTGTCAGCAGCACATGATCCGTGAAAAAAATGAAGAGGAAGTGGAGAAACAAAAAGAAAAAACGTGAGAAATATGAAAAAGTCCAGTTGTTAGAAAATTGACGATGACAGCCGAAGAACAGCGTCTAATTTTCAAAGAACGGAGTTTTCCAAGTTACTAGGCGCAGTTTGACACAAAATTTGGCAAAAAATCGGCAAATTTTAGCAGAAATTTAGATTTTTTCAAATTTTCGAAATTTTTCACTCATTTCTCGGGATGTGCTGCCAGAATCACAGCGGAAACGTGTTTTTGCCGAGTTTATCACCTCAAAATAAGCAAATTCTGAAGAAATCGCTCAATTCCCAGCTTTTTCTCATCGGCGGACTCGGAAAAGTGAAAATTCCGATTTCTACCGGGGATTTTGTGAATTTTGCGGTTTTTCCAGCTCAAAAACAAAGCGACACTGTTTTTTCACTCGTTCAAACTGGTTTTTCGCATTTGATCCGGAGAAAAATTTGAAAAAAATTGAAAAATCAAAAATTTTCACTTTTTTCCGAAAAATTCTGTTCAGCGATTAGTTTTTTGAGAATAGACACTTACTTTTCAGTTTTCTCGTTATTTTCCGTGTTTTCCGTCTGTTTTTGCAGCGATTTGTCGTTGAAATAGTCTGAAAACGTGGAAATTTTGAAAAACACAGCAAAGTATTGAAAAACCTTTAATTTTTTAGTTTTTCTGGGCGAAATCACTGAAATCTCACTCTTCTCAACTCAGAAAACATTTTAAAAATTAAAAAAATCAAAAAAACTCACAAGCTCCGCGACAAAAATCGATTTCCCGAGTTTCCAAAATCGCCGACCCGAAAAACAGCTCAAATCGATCGATTCCGTTGCAATTTTCCTGGTTCTAGGGTTAAAAACTCTGCAAAAACACAAAATCTACGAGTTTTCATCGAACAATGCTGAAAATTTGAGTGGAAACGCGAAAAAATGGCTGAAAATGTGAAAAAACATTATTTTTCTAAACGGTGGCCGAGGATTTGCGCGGCCACGGCCACACGGCCAGCGGCAGTTTTTCCTGGTCAAATCGTTCATTTTTTCGCAAAATAGCTCATATTTAGCATGAAAGTGCTCCAAATTAACTGGAGAATTCAAATTTTTCAAGTTCAGCTCATCAAATCCATTTTAAAATCGTAATTTTCCATTAAAAAATCGATATTTTTAAATTTCCCGTTATTTTCTTTATTTTTTTCCCAGCAAAAGTCAGCTGTCGCTCATCATTTTCTCCATAAACTTTGCAATTTCCCAGCGAAAATCAAAGAGAAAAAGAGAAGCGAAAATGAGATTTTTGATTTATCGGCAGTCAACAAGAGTGATTGGCGCCCGAGGGAGCTCACGGATTTTTGTTTTTTTTTTGAAGAAAAATAATCTGAAATCTGAAAAATTGAGGGATAGGTAATCCGATAGAGATGAGCGAGTGCTTTTTCGGGCAGAAAATCCGATTTAGAGCTGTTTTTTTTTGACGAAATTGGATAGGAGAGTGCAAGAAGGCAGAAATATTGAATTTCCAGGTTTCATCCCGAAGAAAATGATCAAAAAACCGCCGGCAGTCGACGAAAGTCAGTTTTTGAGACGGAGGGCTCTGGATTCCGAAGATGGCGGTCAGGTGATAGCGGATCCGGGTGCTGATGGGGATCCGCATGGAAAGTGAGTACGGGGAGTATGATATTCAGATTCAGCAGGCAATTTGCAGTCGAATGGTACCCTATATGACCCTGTTTGAGCAACTTTTGAAAAACGGGCGGTACACGCCCTATATTGGGTCATATAGGGCGTGTATCGCCCTGAAATTTAAATTTATCAGAACAGAGTTGATATGGACATCAAATTGCTCAAAATTTCATGGAGAAATCCAAAAAAACATGCCCTAAAAATTTTTTAACTTTGATCTTTTGATCTTTCCAAGCCATAATGCAAAATTGAGGCTAAAACGGCTAACTTGAGTTTTCTAAGTTTTCAAATTGAAAAATTCGAATTCAGCAGGCAATTTGCAGTCGAATGGTACCCTATATGACCCTGTTTGAGCAACTTTTGAAAAACGGGCGGTACACGCCCTAAACGGGCCCCTATAGGGCGCCTAGCGCCCTCAAATTCAAATTTCTCAGAACAGGGTCAATATGGGTGTCAAAACTCCGCAAATTTTACGTGGAATCTAAAAATTCATGTTTCCAGGTTGGCCCAATGGATCCGCTCCCATGCCCGACATCACATTCCCCTAAAACATCCGCATACAAGGATAGACGTTTTTATTTCGGCCGGATTATATCAGATTGTGGATTTGGTAAGTGTAGAGGATCATTTTAAGATAAAAATTCAAATTTTTTGAAAAAAAAAATTCTAATTTTTTTTTCCTTCCAGGACCAACGAAACAACCTGGCTACCGTATCCGCGTATTTCGACGTTCATTGGAATGACGATTTTGTCAAATGGAACCCGCAAAAGTTTGGAGGAATCGAGAGAATATTTGTGCCAATTAAGTGGATTTGGAAGCCCGAGTTCTACATGTACCATAGTGTTTATGGTCGGGTGCCGGACTATGCTCCTGATGCGTCGGCGGAATTGCATTTTAATGGTGAGCATTGAATTCTACGTGGAATTTGGGGAAGTTTGATATGTAACATGCCCTGGTTTGGAAAATTTTGAAAATTTCGAAAATCAGGCGTGTACCATGCTCATTTCGTAATTTTTGAAAATTTCTCGGAACATAGTCATGTTACCCATCATTCGATTCCAAATTGCCTGCTGAATTTGAATTTCTTAATTGTAAAACTTGAAAAGCTAATTTACTCATTTTAGCTTTAACTTTGCACCTTAACTTGGAAAGATCAAAAGATCAAATTTCGAAATTTTCGAAAATAGTGAAATATTGATTTTTTCATGAAATTCTGCGCATTCTGACACCCATCATCTTCTAGTTTCAGCCAAATTCAAAAACGGGCGATTATCATCATGGTACACGCCCTCTACGGTCGTTTTTTCGCCCGTTTTTCAAAATTTCTCTGAACATAGTCATGTTACCCATCATTCGATTCCAAATTGCCTGCTGAATTCAAATTTCGCTATGAGACCTCTTAAAAATCAATTCCAGGTCGAGTCCGTATGTTCGTATCGATTTCTTCGAAGAGCTTCTGTCCAATCAACTTCAAGCGTTTCCCGTTCGACTCGCAGACTTGCTCATTTTCAGTAACTATTTTGTTTGGCAGTTTTTTCAGATTTTTATGCTAGAAAAATACCCAAAAACCGGGAAAATCGGACCGGAAAAAACAGCTTGTCTCTTGGGAGTGTAGGGACTCAAAAATTTATGGTGAAAATGAAGAAAAATAGGTGTGACACCACTTCCACACCCACAGAATAGTTGCATAAATAAGTTGTTCACTGACGACGAGAGAGCATTACGAAGAGGGAGACGCAGAGAAAAACGAGAGGGAAAAGTGGGTGGTTTGAGTGGGATTTGAGCGGCGGAAAGTGGTTTGTTAGGTTGACACATCGAGTCTGAAAAAGGGAAAATAGAAAAAAAATAAACTTGAGAAATATAGGAAAAAATTTAGGCAAAAAAGGGACTGAAATTTCGAAATTGGAAGAAAAACATTTTTTTTTGGGTTTTGAGTGGAAGTTTTTTCCTAATTTTTTTTCCATTTCAGGAACCATTTTGATTTTCAAATTCCCCATGAAATTCTGCTCATTTTGACACCCAACACGCTCTACTTCTGTGAAATTTGAAAAACGGGCGAATTTTCGCTCTAACAAGGGAACTGTTTTACCTCGTCCTTGCTTTTTTATTCAGAGATGGTTGGAAACGATTCTTCAGGTCATTACAAGAAACTTCTTAGTTGGAAAAAATTGCAATTGGGCCCTCCTAAGGGCTGAAAATCGCATCTGAAAATTTTGCGTTGGCGAACGGCCGCGGCGGCAGCGCGGACATAAGTTCATTCGCCCTCTGCTGCCGGCAGCAGTTGGTGGCCGAGTGGCGAAGAGGCGTCGGCAGTGGGTGCAGAGTGTGGGTTCGATTCCCCACTCTGCTATTTTCTTTTTTTTTGGTTTTCTTGTCGCGGAAATCCGGAATTTGGACCTGTGACGAGCCGAATTCACATTTTTTGGTGTTTTTGAACGTGGGAAACCAATATTTTGATAGAAAACAAAAAAAAGT
>LR563003.1:15668-28392 GCA_900536345.3 Caenorhabditis sp. 39 LS-2015
AATTTTTTCCAACTAAGAAGTTTCTTGTAATGACCTGAAGAATCGTTTCCAACCATCTCTGAGTAAAAAAGCAAGGACGAGGTAAAACAGTTCCCTTGTAAAGGGGCGTGTAACCGCCCCTTTTCCAAATTTTTCGGAAACATAGGCATGTTACCAATCATTCGATGCCAAATTGCCCGCTAAATTTGAGTGTTTTTATATCGAAACTTGAAATGCCAATTTAGCCATTTTAGCTTCAATTTTTCATCTTGACTGGAAAAGATCAAAAGATCAAAATTCGAAAATTTCAAAAATAGTCTATTATCGATTTTTTAATGAAATTCTGAGCAGTTTGAGACCCATATCAACACTGTTCTAAAAAGTTTAAAATTAAGGGCGATAAGCGCCCGCTTAGGGCCCTCTAAAGGCTGTAACCGCCGGTTTTTCAAACTTTTTCGGAATATAGGCATGTTACCTATCATTCGATGCCAAATTACCCCCTGAATTTGAATTTCACAGTATCAAAACTCGAAAAACACAAATTAGCATTTTTCGTCACATTTCTGCATCTTGACTTGGAAAGATCAAAAGATCAAATTTCGAATTTTTGAAAATTGGCCAAACTAGGGCATAATTAGTATCAAAACAATGCAAATCACACGGGCAATTCAAATTTCAACTCTCCTACTCACCTCTCCCCCAAAAGACTCCAATCCGATGAGCACTGCGGTCGAAAAGCAAAATGTCGAGTCGCATTTGTGATAAGTGACATTCCTATCGCAGAAGTACATTTTCGGTTGGAGGCCACACAAAAACGGAATAGTATCCATATGGTGCAGTGGGTAATGGCTATCGAGACGGAATTTCAGGCCAGTTTCATTGCAAAATGGCTCGATTTTGACGAGAATCGGATTTTCCGAGTGATAGGCGGATCGGGAGAGCAGTAGGAATGGTGGCTCGGGTTTCTGAATGAGATTTTCATTAAAAAAAAATTTTTCGAAAAAAAATTTCTAAAATTTTTTACCCAATTTTTACCCACCAAAACCGCCTGTGGCTTATCATGTTTATAGTCAAAACTCGTCGGTATCACTGATAACTCCACCAATCCGCTACTAGGCTTTGTACTGTTCGCCGCGGGACTTTCAGCCAGGAAATGGGTGTTGGAAGTGTAATGGAACGGCTTGATCTTGACGTATTCATAGCTGACGGCATAGGTTGCATCATTCTCGAGTGGCACTATGAATCGACCATTTGAGGTGGCCGTGTCAAAGGTTTTTCTGGAATTTTTAAATTCTCCGTAAAATTTGGCGAGTTTTGATACCCATATTGCCCTGTTTTGGTCAAATTTGGAAAATTTAGAAAACGGGCGTTCATCGCTCCCAAATGGGCGTGTATCGCCTTATCTTCAAAATCCATGTCATTTTTTGAATTCTCCATGAAATTTGGAGCATTTTGATACCCTCATTGACCTATTTTGGTGAAATTTGAAAAACGGGCGAGTTTTCGCCCTAAACGGGCGTGTTTTCGCCCCTTTTTCAAAATTTTACAGAACCTAGTCATGTTACCTATCATTCGATTCCAAATTGCCTGCTAAATTTGAATTTTTTAACTGTGAAACTTGGCAAAGTCAATTTAGCCATTTTAGCTTTAACTTTCCAGCTTTACTTGGTAAGATCAAAAGATTAAACTTCGAAATTTTCGAAAACGTTGCAGTATTGATTTTTCTATGAAATTCTGCTCATTTTGACACCTATCATGCCCTAATTCTATACAATTTGAAAAACGGGCGATTATCATCATGGTAGACGCCCTAAACGGGCGTGTTTTCGCCCCTTTTTCAAAATTTTTCGGAACATAGGCATGTTACCAATCAATCGATTCCAAATCGCCTGCTGAATTTGAATTTCGCTATGAGACCTCTCAAAAATCAATAACAGGTCAAATTAGTATGTTCAAAGCAAGTTTTCACCCTAATATTGCCCGTTTTTCAAAACTTCTCAGAACTAGGGCATGTTGGATCTCATTCAATTCCCCCTTCCTTCCTCTTTCCAAAAAACTCACTTAATCAGCTCCTCCGTCTCGTTCCCGCCGAGTTTCTGCAGCACCAAAGTCACTGTTCCGTACTCTGACTCAGCCACTTCGGTCTCCACAATCAGTTCATTAACTGATAACGAATTCTCGATCACTGATATCTTTTTGACTTTTCGAAGGTACGTGGTACTGGTGGTTCCCGAGATTTCTTTGCATTCTTCACCGAGGTGTTTTGTGAAATCTCCGAAACCAGAGGATAGGACCAGGTCGGAAGTCCAGCAGATTCTGGAAGGAGAATGAGTGTTGAATTTGAATTCTCCATAAAATTTGGAGAGTTTTGACACCCATAATGACCTAGTTTCGAAAATTTGGAAAAACGGGCGGTTTTTCGCCCCGAGAGGGCGTGTTTTTTGCCCATATCGCCCGTTTTTCAAAATCCCCTTGGATATTCAAATTCTCCATAAAATTTGAAGTGTTTTGACGCCCATATCGACCAGGTTCTGTAAATTTTGAAAAACGGGCGGTTTGTCGCCCTAAGCGGGCGTTTTTTTCGCCCAAATCGCCCCTTTTTCAAAATTTCTCGAAACATGGTCATGGTATATATCATTCGATTCCAAATTTCCCACTGATTTCAAAAAACTCACTTGTGACACTTTAACGGTGAAATATGAGCCTTGATCTGATGCCTCGATGGGTCCAAATTCTCAATATCATACTTTTGATCCATCTGGATTTGAAAATTTTGATTTTTTTGGCTACAGTAACCCTGCCTACCGTAATCTCGATGGTCACCGAATCCTCATCGCCCTTCAACTTGATCTCCTCCTTTGTCTCCGAGTGATCACACAGAACTTTGAGTTTTACGATTCCGGAAGTCAAATTTGAGCGTTGATAAGGATCGTTATCACCGTGATCTTTCCAGGATACGGTAACATAGAGACTTTCGAAATTCTCGACTCCATCCAGACTTCTGTGCATTTTCACGTCGATCGCGTCGAGTTTTTCCGAATTTTTTGAATTTTTGGGTCCACTGGGCGCTGCACCATGTTCAGGGTGAGACCCATCTACCGTACCTCCAAACTTCTCCTGTTGCACCCCGATTTTCGGCGGTAAAAATGTGATTTGTGGGCCCATCACGGGGCTCATGGTACCCACCAACAATCCAGCCAAGTTCTCCTCTCTCGGTTTGGTTTTGATAAGTCTCTCATCCTCATGAACAACTTTCAATCCATTTATCTGATTCTCACTTCGAAATCTCACACCATACCAGGTATCCGGACGGAGGAATGGGATGGTGTAGCGACCTGAAGAACGTTTTTGAATTCGCCGTAAAATTTGGGTTCTTTTGACACCCATATTACCTAGGTTACGGTAGTTTTGATTTTGAGGGCGATAAGCGCCCGTTTGGGGCCCGCTAAGGTCGCTATATCGCCCGTTTTTCAAAAGTTATCGGAAAATGGTCGTGTAGGGTGTCATTCAATCGCAAATCTTTCAGAGAATCCGAATTTCATAACAGTTTGTAGAAAACTTGAAAAATAACCCGAATGGCTCTGAATGATAAGGTCCTATGGGGGCTATATGGTACTCTTGAGGTCAAAATCAAAAATGATCGGAATATGGCCATGTAGGGTATCATTTGACTCCAAATTTCTCAGAGTATCCAAATTTCACACCAAATTCCAAAAATAAAGAACGGGCGGGCGAGTATCGCCCTAAACGGGCGGTTTTTTGCCCCTTTTTTAAAAATTTTCAAAACTAGCCAATATTAGTATCAAAACGTTCCAAATTTTATGGCAATCTCAAATACCTCTCGTAATCGTCAACCATAGTCCACCAAGATCCACTGGATTCACTTTTTTATTCGCTTCAATGTCCACCAATTCAATGTGGATTTTCAGGTGTTCCACGGGTCCTGAAGGGAAATTTTTTTTTTTAGGATATTTTTTTCAATTTCATACCCTCTTTAGTAGTGGTAATGATGACTTGTGTCTGATCGACTTCAATGTCTTCAATATGGTCGACATCTTGATGCTGTTGACGTGGCGTTTCGGTGGCCAAAAGTGGCCACAAAAATGGGAGAAAAATGGGGAAAAAGTAGTTGATTTTCATGTTCATTTTCATAATGATAGCAAAGTCAAAATCATTATCATTATTAACAGAAAAAAATCAAACAATTTTAGAAAAATATACTTTTCAAGTGTATAAAAATGTGGAAAATGTATACAATTGTGTGTCTGCGCGGGAGGGGAAAGAGTCCGAATATAAGGGGGGGAGGGGGGACCGGAAAACGCTCATTTCACCTGCCCCTGGGACCCTTTTCCTTTTCCCCCTCCCTCTTTTTTTGTCGCATTCTTGGACGACCTAAGCAATTATGTCTGGCACCCTGAATTTGGGGAAGTACGGAGGTAGAAATAGGAATGGAAAAATAAAATTTGGGTTTTCTACAAGTTATAGTTTTCATATTTGGATTCCCCATGAAATTTGGCAAATTTTGACACCCATAACGACCAATTTCTGGAAAATTTGAAAAACGGGCGGTTTCTCGCCCTAAAGGGGCGTGTTTTCGCCCGGTTTTCAAAAATTTCCCCGATAGGGTCGTATAGGGTATCAATCGATTCCAAATTGGCTCCTGAATTTGAAAAAATCAATTTCAAGTCATTTTGAACGGCCATGGGGATGTCTAGGTACAAAAAACTAGACCAAAAAAAACTTTTTTCAATTTTTTCGTAATATGTTGAATTTTCAGTGCGGTTCCTGGGCCTATCAATCCAACATTGTCAACTTGGTCGCTGCGAAAGAGGAAATTGCTCTGGAGGACTTTTATGATAATCAGGTAGGTACCATATACCAATTTTTCAAATTATCGATTTTCCCCTTTAGGAATGGCTGCTAACCGACGCCCGTTTGTTCAACGGAACAACTCGGAACGTTTCCGCGGCAAATGAGTCGTTTTCCATGGTGTATATGCAGTTGGACTTGAAGCGACAGAGTTTCTACTATGTTTTCAATTTGGTGTTCCCGACGACCTTGGTAAGTGTTAAATCGGGATTTAGAATGAGATTTGGAATCGAATGATACCCATTTTGGCTTGGTTTTGAGAATTTTTGAAAATAGGGCGATAAGCGCCCGTTTAGGGCGGCCCTGGGGTCCTCGAATTGAAATTCCATCGAAATCCGATTATTTTAGAGTCAAAGCATTCAAATTTTGCTAGAAAAAACCAATTTCTATCAATTTTTGAAAAAATCGAAAAAAACGGGCGGTTAGGGGCACGACAGGGGCGGGTTTTCGCCCGTTTTTCAAATTTAACGGAATCGGGGCATTATGGGTGTCAAACCCGTTTAATTTCCATGAAGAATTTGAAAATCCCAGCAAATTTCAAAAAACGGGCGTTCCGGGCGGTAATCACGCCCCTATAGGGCGATAAACCGCCCGTTTTTCAAAATTTTCAAAACTACGTCGATATGGGTGTCAAAACTCTCCAAATTCCCTGGGAATTTCAAATTTTCACATCCCACACCTTCCAAACTACAAACTACACTCTCTCAGGTGTCCCTCGTGGCCGTCATCGGATTTCACGCTCCAATCAACGCGACCGGAAGGCGCGAGAGCAAGTTCCGACTAGGCGAGTTCACTATAGTTTTTGTACTTTCAACAAAAAACATTTTCCAGGTATAATGACCCTCCTCTCCATGTCCGTCATGCTGCTAATGCTGGTCGGCGAGATGAAATTCGCGATGGAAAGTGTTCCGGGCCAACGGGGATCGTTCTCGGATGTTCCGCTAATGGGCATCTATTATATGACGCTGATTTGCATTGTTAGCATTGCCACGTGTACCTCATCGATTTTTGTGCATTTGGAAAAGTTTGCGCTGAGAAATCCCAGTTGGCAGGTAGGTCAGAAGTCGCTTTTAATATTGAGAAAAAGTTATCAAAAAATTCAAATTCCACGTTCAATTTGGAGTCGATCAACACCCATAATGCCAAATTTCCGTGAAGTTTGAAAAATGGGGCGATAAGCGCCCCCTAGGGCGACCCTATAGGGCGACGAACCGCCCGTTTTTCAAACTTTACGGAATCCGGGCATTAAGGATGTCAAACCGCGTCAAATTTCACAGGGATTTCAGCCATCTACATGAGAATTTGGAAATCTCAATTTTCAGAGCGTTCCCTGGTACATCCGTTGGCTTGCGGCCAAGAAACTCTTCTGCTGTTATGTCCCGAAATCTTTCCGCTACGACAAGGACGCCTACGGCCGGAATAACAATGTCCAGGCGATTTCCCTCCATTCTACGCCTGATAGAAACGTTGTGAAAAATCTGATACCGAAAGAGATCAATTTCACAGAGGTCAATCAGGATGCGCCGTTGCACGAGGTTTTGGAAGGTTGGTTGGAAAATTTTTGAAAATTTTTGAAATCGCCGTGAAATTCGGAGCATTTTGATACCAATATTGACCTATATAGAGAAAGTTGAAAAAACGGGCGATTTGGGGCCCTATAGGGGCGTGTTTTCGGTTTTTCGCCCGTTTTTCAAAAATTAACGGAAACTGGTCATGTGATATGTCAATCTGCTCCAAATTGCTTCTGGAGTTTGAATTTCTAGTTGAAAATTACTAGAAACCAGATTTAAGAGCAATTCCTAGAGTTTTGGGTGTCCATGGATTCCATAATCGAACTATATCAGTCCAAAGTCAACATTTCTCATTTTCAATCAAAAATTCTGTTCCTTCAAGCAATTTCCAATCGAAAAACACCTCACACACCTAGTTTCCAGTTACTTTTAAAAAAGGGGCGATACAGCGCCCTAAAGGGGCGTGTTTTCGCCCGTTTTTCAAACTTTTCCGATTTCGGTCAATATTAGTATAAAAATGTTCCAAATTTCACGGCAAATCCGAATTTTCAGGTACCACCGCTGAAAAACAACAAAAAATCGACTTGATCGTCAACTTGCTCCGAGAAATTATCAGTTTGAAGGAGAGAATCGGAGCTGCCGGACAATTGGCTCCGTATTGGGAACGGATAATTTCTAGAGCTGAGAAGGTGTCATTGAGCTTCTATCTTTTTCTTATCACCATCAATGTGCTGATGTTTTTGTACCCAGAATTATGGTATTAAAATATCGATTTTTTTGGATTATCGATTTTTTCTATTATATTGGACCGCGGGTCGCGATATGATCTTTTCAACATAATCAAGTAGTTTTTTGTATTTTTTTCAATTTTTTAAATATTTTTTTAATAAAAAATTTTTTCAAAAAAAAAAAAAATTTCAAAATTTTTTTTTTTTCAAATTTTCAAAAAATTTTAAAATTATAAATTTTCAAAAAATCAATCAATAACTATCACAATAGTTGCATAAATCAATAAAAATGCGATATAAGAGAGAAAAACGCAAAAAAGGGCGGCCCGTTTGCGATTTCCCAACATTGCAGTGGTGATTTGACGCTGGATTGGGGTCTAAATTTTTTTTTAATTTTTTCAAAAATTTCCCGCCAAACTGACCGGTCCTGGACACGCGGTGACTACCGTAGTCCTCGGTTTGTACTCTTTTTTCATCAAATAATCGATAACATGATTGACGAATCGCAGCGGTCCGGTGTGCTCGGTTTCCGCTGGAAAGAGGGAGAATTTTGAGGGTTTTAGGGGTTTTAAAAATGGAGAAATTGGTAAAAAAGACGTTTGTAATAATAAAAAAATAAAATAAAAATTTTGAAATTTTGAAAAAAAAACTTTTTTTTTGATCGAAATTTTTTTTTTCGAAAATTGATTTTTAATTTTTTTTTTTCTCAATTTTCTATTTGTTTAAGATAATTAACTTTATATTTTTTGAAAATTATTTCAAAATAAAAAAAAAATTAAAAAAGTTTTTCAAAAAAATCGAAAATTCCATTTTTTTTTTGAACATCAATTTTGAACTTTTTAATTTTTAATTTTCAATGTTTGATTTTTCCAAATGCATTTTAATCAATTAAACATTAAAAAAAACATTTCAATTTTTTCAAAAAATCAAAAAAAATCGAAAAATTTTTTTTTTTTGAAAATCAATTTTTTCAAATTTAGATTTTTTATTTGTTAAATACACTTCAACTAATTTCACATTTTGAATTTTTTCTAATTTTTTTAAAAAATATAGAAAAATAATTTGAATTTTTGAAAAAAAAAATTCCGAAAAAATTAAAAAAAATTTTTTTTTGAAAATCAAATTTTTTAATTTTTAATTTTTATACTTCAAATTTTAAATTTAATTTTGTTCATATCTAAATTTTATCAATTCAAAATCTTTGAAAAGATAAAATTTAATTTTCTAAAAAAATCAAAAAAAATTTTCGAAATCATTTTTTTTTCAAAAAATTTCAAAAAACCCCCCAAAACCCCTCAAAAAACTCACAACTAGTCATAATCTTGACTGGATTTGCAGTTTTTCGTTGTTCATCGACATGTACCATCAAAGTGTACCGCACCCGGCGAGCGGGGAGGGTCAAATCGATAAGAACTAGGAATACAGAGTGAATGAAGTTGGCACAGAGCCAGAGATCCATTAGGGTGGTGGCGGTGTAAGGGCGTTGGGAGCAGAGCTGAAAATTGGTTAAATTAGAGCTAAAAATAGAGATTTTTGGTGGAAAATTGAAAAAAAAAAGAGTCGATGCACCATGTTTGGCTTAAAACCCCTGTATCTGGGTTACGGTAGGAGATATCAAAAAGTTGTCAACTACAAAATTGTGCCAAATTTCAAGGGCTACAACTTTGTAGTTGACAACTTTTTCCTATCTCTAACCATATCGGAGATATGAAAATTTAATTTTTACTCTAGCCTTTTGGCGCCGATGCACCATGTTTGAAGTGGCTGGCTTATCAGCTACATATCTAGATTACGGTAGGAGACATCAAAAAACGATCAATTACAAAAATGTGCCAAATTTCAAGGGCTACAACTTTGTAGTTGACCATTTTCCAATATCTCTACTCCTTCCAAAGATACACAACTTTTCCCTAACTCACCATAATCAATATCCCAACCATAGCAGCTAATGACACCAAAATCTGAATTTTTCGGCGTTTCCATTGCGCAAAAAACACCGAGGAGACGATGAGAATACTGGGAAGAAATGCGGAGAGAAGAGCTCTCGGCCATTCGGATTTGAATAGGAATTCCAGGGTGCAAGTGGGGTAGTCGCCTGGAAAAATTGAAAAAAACGTGATATTTCCGGTATGGTTAAAGGTATGAAAAAGTGGTCAACTACAAAGTTGTAGCCTTTAAAATTTGGGATAATTTTGTAGTTGACTGTTTTTTGATATCTCTACCCATAACGAGGATATAGGGGTTTTGTATTCAGTAGTGCTTACTAGTCGATGCACCATGTCTGGGGTTGTTGGCTTCTTAGCTAAATATCTCAGCAACAGTAAGAGCTATCGAAAAACTGTCAACTACAAAATTGTGGCAAATTTTAAGGGCTACAACTTTGCAGTTGACAGTTTTTGGATATCTCTAACCGTTTCTGAGATACCATGATAATAGTCCACATGAAACATACCTATAAACACATTAGTCAACATTTTCTGCGTCTCGGTTCTCAAATCATGAAACGCCGAAATCGAAAGGGTTTCATCGCCTTCCGGAGTCACTGATAGGGTGCAAGTGAAGGTCTCAAACGGATATTTCCACGCATTCGTCTGGCATTCCACAGTAGCCTTAATGGTATTATAGCTGTTCAAAGTGCCGGTTGTGGGTGCCAAAGTGGTGTATTTCGAGGAGACGGACGGCGAGAAAACGAGAGAGGGATGCCATGGAGAGTAGTCGGGTGGCATTGAGAAACGGTCTTTCAGTTCGCGGAGACGAAGACGTTCGTCGATCCACGTCATCACCAGGATCACTTCGATGTACAGGTTTCGCTGGAAAAAATGGGAAATTTGAAATTGAGAAAAAAAATTTAAAAAATCAAAAAAATTATAAAATTTTTTTCTTCGAAATTTTTTTTGTTTTGAATTTTTGAAAACTAAAATTTAGTTTTTAAAACATGGTAAATAACTTTATTTTAATTTAAAAAAAATATTTGGAATTTTGAAAAAAAAATTAAATTTTTTCAAAAATTTCGGTTTTTTTTCAAATTTAAATTTATAAAAATTAAAATTTGATTTCTAGGAAATGTAAATAACTTTATTTTTGATCTGAAATTTTTTTTTTTAATTTTAAAAAATGGAAAAAAATGTACATTTTTTATACAAAAAATTTGTTTTTTCTTTTTTTTTTAATTCAAGATTGTAATAATTCAAATTTAGTTTCTAGAAAACGTAAAATAAATGTATTCTTAAATAAAAAAAATTAAATTTAAAAAAATTTCAAAAACTAAAAAATTAAAAAATTGAAATTTCAAATTTTTTTTTTTGAACTTTTTTAAATTCAAAATCCAATTTCTAGAAAATGTAAAATAACTTTATTTTCAATTTGAAAAAAAATTTAAATATTAAAAAAAAATGGAATTTTTTTTTTAATTTTTTTTTCTTAAATCTTTTAATTGAATTGTTTCTCAAATTTCCTAACAATTCCTCACTCACATTAACAATCCTAGTCGCCAACAAGTGCATTTCCACTGGAATATTGAAAAAAGTTCCATTGCGATCCGACACAAAATTGTCTGGAGCTGCAGGTCGAACCGCCGAGTGATAATATTTGAATTTCCGAGATAATTCGTTCAATTCCACTTGACTGATAGTCAAAATTGACGGGAAGACGAGGAAAATGAGCAGGAGAATTCTCATTTTTAATGCAATTTTTTTCGATGGGAACAAGTCGATGGGTAGGGCAGGTGCATTGTGGAAATGGAAAAGCAGACCGAAAATTATGGATTTTGCCTTTTTTCCTATTACAGAGGCTTGTATTTGAGTTGAGGTTCCAGATTCCTAAAAGAAAAAAAACATTCAAAAAAAAATAAAATTTCCAGAAAAATTGAAAAAAATTCAAAACGAAGAAAAAAATTCAAAAATAAAGCCCTAGGTACCATGTATTTTGGCATATATCTCTGTAACCATAAGAGATACCGAAAAGTTGTCAACTACAAAAATATCCCAAATTTCAAGGGCTACAAATTGTTAATTGACAACTTTTTCCTATCTCCCACGATAACGGAGATATAGAAGTTTTACCGCTAGCTCTAAAGTTGATGCGCCATGTACCATGTTGGTAGCTGCTATCAACTAAAAAACCCTTATATCTCGGTTACGGTAGGAGATATTCAAAAATTGTCAATTACAAAATTATCCCAAATTTTAAGGGCTACAACTTTCTAGTTGACAACTTTTCGATATCTCCTACCATAGCCTAGATATACCTCAAAATAAAAAACACCTAGGGAAAAACCGGCGGAACTGTACTGTACTTCAAAACTTTGAAACTTGGAAACCGGCGAAAATGAAAATGAGTGGTATGGGTTGGTTACAGTAAGCCTTGGAGACGCAGACACGTCTCTAATTATGAGGTTTAGGCGGTTCTCTGGGAAACGAACAAAACTTTGGGAAGAAGAGAAAACGAAAAAAAAAAAATGGAAACCGGATAGTTTTCCAAGGCGAATGAATCATGGGAAAATGAAATGAAATGAAAATGATATAGAAGACAAGACACTGAAACGGAAGAAGAGAATCATGTACTTGAGATTTTGAGCAAACACAACATGGAATTGGTACGGAAAATGTGTCAAAGAATCATCGAAGAGGCGAAAAAAACCCGAAGCGATTTGTTTATTTGGTGTGTTCAACTAGCCTGAATTCAGTGAATTCATTGAATCCTCCCCTCCCGTTTCCTACCACTTTTGACGTCATCTGTTGTATTTTCAAGTGCAGAATGAGTCATTTGGGGCAGCGAGATGTTTAGTGCTACTTGGGGAGTTTGGCAGTACCAAAAGGGCGCGAAGTACAGGTTTTGGTACTGCCTGCTGACAATGGGGAGAGTGCTTTGGTGCAGGTGCGCACTTTGGTGCTGCTGGGCGCGCTTTGGTGCTGCTAGAGCGCGCTTTGGTGCTGCTGAGGAGCGCGCTTTGGTGATGCTGGTGCGCTTTTGGTGCTGCCAGAGCGCGCGCTTTGGTGCTGCTGGTGCGCATTTTGGTGCTGCTGGGCGCGCTGCTTTTTGGTGCTGCTAAGGCGCGCGCTTTTGGTGCTGCTAAGAAGCGCGCTCTTGGTGCTGCTGAGGAGCGCGCTTTGGTGCTGCTGGGCGCGCTTTAGTGCTGCTGGTGCGCGCTTTGGTGCTGCTGGTGCGCTTTTCGGTGCTGCTAGAGCGCGCTTTGGTGCTGCTGGTGCGCTTTTCGGTGCTGCTAGAGCACGCTTTGGTGCTGCTAGTGCGCGCTTTTGGTGCTGCTAGTGCGCGCTTTTGGTGCTGCTGGGCGCGCTGCTTTTTGGTGCTGCTAAGGCGCGCGCTTTTGGTGCTGCTAGAGCGCTTTGGTGCTGCTGGTGCGCTGTTTGGTGCTGCTAGCCTACTTTTCGACCGACTTTCTTTCGAAACACATTTTAAGCCGAGTACCAAGCCGAATACCAAACCAAAACGGTTCGAACGCTCCCTCCTCGCAAAAATAGCTGAAAACAGGCCTAATGAGAGGTATACAGAACAGAGCGAACAAATCTCTCTCTCTCCCTCTTTTCGGCCATAAATCGGTGGCGACAAAAGTGAATCGGCAATGACAATGAGCGGAAGTCGTCGTGATGATCGGAAAGGAAAAGAGAAAAAGGAGGA
>LR563006.1:3836-51838 GCA_900536345.3 Caenorhabditis sp. 39 LS-2015
TGCATGGGATGAGTAGCCGAAGAGGATGAAGATCCGGCCTGCGACTGATCGATCATTCGAGGGGTCTGGAAATAGAAATATTGGGTGAGATTGTGAAATATTGATGAGTCATTGAATGGGAAATGACGTCGAGTTGTCAGGTTTCGAAGACTTCCGAAATGGAAAAGGAAGGAACTTACAATAACTGGCTGTTGCGGGGCGGTCACAGGAGCTGCTCGCGGAACGAACCGGAAGTCGTCGGCGGTCGACATCTGGGACGACCGCTGCTGCTTAGCGTTCGGCTGCTGTGTCGGAAGAATTTTTCTGAAAACAACAGTCGAGATTAGACAAAATTTTAAAAAAAAGCGAGACGAGAACATTCAAAAATCAACGAGTAAGATATCACACCGGGATTGAAACCGGATAAAAGGAAAAATATAGAATACAGTAATCAATTAAAGTAGTTTCTTTTTTGCGAGAGTACAGATTCCAGAGATAAGTTCTGGGAGGAAACATGGAAACGGATGAAGAAGGAAAAGGAAAGAGATCATGATATCAAACAAATGAATTTGGAGGTTCACAACAGACAAAACGAATGATTCTTAAATACTTTGGAATGGGAATCGAGAACAAAATAAAAAGAAGTTTTGGAGAGAGAAACGGGTTAATTGGCAGACTTTTGGATGTTCAGACTCTGAGAATCTCGAGTGTCTTGTTGAAGCAGATGGCAATCCAGTTGCTGTGAACTGGTCCCCAGTGAATTTGGTTGACCTGGAAAGAATTAAAAGTTCAATTTCTCAAGAAAAGAAAACCAACCTCTCCACCAGCAGAGTAAGCCAGAATCGGGTCATCGACTGGTCTCGGCGCGTGCTGCAGATCCCAGATCAACGCCTGAGAGTCGTCTCCGGCTGTGCAGATGTGATGCGGACTGTGCGGAGCCCAAGCGATTCCGTTGACTGGTCCGTTGTGATTGCGAAGACGGGAAAGGATGTGACACGGCATGCGGATGTCGAGGATCTGCACTTCCTGACTGTTCTCCGCAAACAGAGCAAGGAAGTACTGCTCTTGTTTGTTCCACGAAAGTCTCTGCAACTTCTGTTTCTGCGGATCCTCGAAGACGATCGTGGAATGATTCAGATGGCGGAGATCGAACATTCTGGCACTTCCGTCAGCTCCTGAAGTAAGGGAATAACCGAGGAGACACAAAGAAACAACTTACCAACAGTTGCGAAATGATCTCTTCCTCCGTTGATTTTCGAAAACTCGATATCGTGAACTGGCTTGTCGTGAGCAATCAGTTGAGTTTTGACAGAATACGGACACACTGGTCTGGTTTGACCAATGGCGGCACCGACCTGAACGAATAGAATCGAATAAGCATACTTTCCAACTTGAATACTCACCTCGACGTCGTAGATGGTGCAAGTTGTGTCGACACTAGAGACTCCGATATATCTCGGTTCGACCTCATTCCAATCGAAACTGGTCAACGGACTTCCGTACGGAGAGCTCTAAAAGAAACATTTTTGAATTAAGATGTAAAAAGTATGCTCGAATACTCACATTCTGGCTCGAGTTGATCATAACAGCATCTGGAACAACTTGTCCATCGACAATTCTCCAGAGACGAAGACAGTCCGAAGTGGTTGCCAGGAGATCCGGATAGTTGTTGCTCAGATCCGGAATGAATCCGACGGCATTGGCTGGGAACTCGACTGGAAAACTGGTGGACTCGACAAGTTCGGAAGTATCATCTTTCAGATGGACGATCGAGATCTGAAAGAAACACGGTTGAAAAGGTTTTCGATAAGAATCTTACCTTGTTTGTAGCTTTCGGATTGGTAGATACATCAGTGATGGTTCCGACTGCGAGACGGAACTTGATGTGGCTCTTGTTGCTCCAGGCAGAAGCATAAAGAGGGACATCCGAGTTGAACTTGTAGATCTCGCATCGACGATCCCGGCCGATCACAGGATGCATCGTCTCGTTTCTGACCACCGGCATTCCAGAAACCCCCGTCGACTCATTGTTGCTGTTCTCATCGCTGAGGTCCGCGTGCCCGTTGGATGCCATTCCTCAAGTTGATCTGAAAATGTATTGATGAGGGAAGAGGTCTGCGCAAGGAAATTGATAAAAACAAAGAAACTTTGCAGAGTAAAAAGAGGAGGGAGAGCAGAGAGTTCGGACGGAAACGTTTCTCTCTTCTCACTTTTCAATTCGAATTCAGCGGATACATTCTGGAGGCAGGAAACTAGAGAGTGCTCAAAACGGGAGACGCAGAGACGGGAGAATCTCGGAAAAATAGAGTGGACACGGGAAGAGAACGCACTTTGTTACACTTACGGGGACGGGGGGACGAAGTAGAAGAAGAAGAAGATGGGTGGGGGAGCAGAAATGAGACAGGTGAAGAAGTAAGTGGCAGAGAGGGATTACGGAGACGCAGCAACAAAGCAACGATACGCTTCCGAGAAGAAGGATCGATAAGAGATCGAATTTTGAGGTTGGATGGTGCATGGAAACGGAAGAACATAAGGAAAGGAAGGTCTCTCTGCAGATGGATGCAAGAAGATAAGGAGAGTACTCGAGAGGAGTGCGTTGTGCGAGGCACCTTTGCAAGTTCATGGACTACTGGATGACAACAATCGAGTTTAAAACGATACTGACCGATGGGAATTAAGCGAATTAGGGAAAGTAAAGTAGCATAGTCAATTGCCTACCGAATGTTGCCGATGCTAACCGATCGATAGTATGCAAATAGTGTAAACTGTGCTGTGTTCGTCCATTCACCGTGGCCCTCCCAACTGCCCAAAACGAAGAAACAGTGGGGAGACGCGCAGAGGGTGGCAGAGAGTCAGAGGATGAGTGAGTGTGCGAAACGAAGGGAAACGGCAACCAAGAGAGCGGCCGTCTTCTTTTTCTTCTTGCCTCGTCTGTCTCTCGCTCACTCGCGGTGAGCGGATCGGGAAAGCGGCGGAAGGAGAAAAGACAACGAATGGACGGAGAGAACACGCAAGTGCGCCAGTTTGATGCCATATTGACCCCGATTTCCCGAGCTTTTTGCAAATTAGAAGAAATTGCTCTTCTCGTAAACAAATGCATGGAATCCGCTCGTTTTTGGGCAGAATCCTAAGGAACGATAGCTCGCGCATATTTAGCACTGAACATTGACACTAGTTATTTTCTGGAGATTACGGTCATAGCTATGACCACTTGGGGGAAATTCCTAAATTCATGCGACTGCTGACCTAGTAAGTCACACTTCACCGTTATCAAGAGTTCTTTACGTGTCTTTCCAATGATATTGATAAACACATGAACCTTATCACCAATTATTTCAGAAAACATTACATTCTTTTCTAGAAATGTTGTCACAAATCACTCTGCTCTCATTCTGAAAAGAGTGTCTTCTCCAATTCTTCGAATTCTTTCATTTTTCTGCGTGGGATTTGACGAAAAAATGATATAAAAACAGTTACTGATAAAAGACAGACAACGGATAGAAAGATGAGAGGGTTTGTTTGATTTATGGGTGGTAAGGAACTGTGGGAAAGTCAGTTTGCACTCGGAGAACAAGTACTCATTTGTGACGTGACACTTCTTCTGTTATAAATACAGAGGAGGGATACTGGCGGTCAAAGATTGAGGCGCGAGCTAAATCAGCGCATGATATGAACATGATCTGGGTTCTTCTTCTTCTTCTAATCACTGTTTAAGAACATCAAAATAGCTGACCAGTTATCAAAGTTCATCATGTGTTTGAAGTCTTTATCTGATCAAGCCGCTTCAGAACTTCATAGATGACGATACGGGTTTCCAGAAGAAAAGAACTACTAATAGCATCTGGAAAGTTGGGAATCAAGAAAAAAGAACGTATTCGAAAACAGGAATCTCAAGTTAAAACAGAGTACATACTAATAACTTTTCAAAACTCTTGTATAGATTACTGTCGAAGTTACACAGATAAAGTTTAATTCTTGTTTACCCAAAGAACTTATGACTGGTTCACTGTCAACCGTGCTCCATTCCAAACCAATTTTCAGCAGATCCCTCATCTCGAAACTGGCACCGGATTCAAATGTTCCAAACTCTTTATCCTTCCGGAACGCGGCTGCGTCTCTTCCACTTGACACACTCTTTCACCTCCCAGATCCTCAAGTGGCGGGTATCAAAGCGATCCTAACGAGCCCTCCTACTCTTATATCGATGGTCCCGCAATTAGGCTTCTGATGATAATTGGGAGAGATATTGTGCAGGAACGAGAGACGCAGAGACAGGAAACTCGGTGGATGCACTTGTCCGGTAATCAACAAGTGTTTGGAAGAGAATCGGCAGAGGAACAGCTCCGACGCTCTTCAGGTTCATTTGGTAATGATCAACGCCTACTTCCATTGTCTCTGTTGTTCGGAATAAATCCTTTTCAAAATGTTATTCTTGCGAGATCCAAGAATCCTTCATTTGCTTCAACTCTTCTGAGATTCCTCTCAACTTAATCTTGAAATGTCACCTCAACATATGCAACAGCATATGTGTCAAGTCTCCATCCGTCCGTCCCTTCCGAATATTCCCACCTTCCAAAAAACTCTTCTTCTTCTTCTTCTTCTTCCGCCCGTAGTGTTCTTCAGGAGAGCCTCTTTTTGATCAAAGAGGACTTTTGTGAAGGATCTCTTCACTGTGGGAAACACCCGATCCATCGAATCATGCGGCTCAGCTCGATTCGGCTCCGCGCAAAACAGTGCAATATTGTTTTTTTGAAATGAACTAGGCGACGATCTAGATTTTCTTAGTCTTCCTGTTTTGCTGTTATGATCTCTGACAGGATTACTGTAGTTAAACCGAGTCGTCTTCAAAAGTATAAGTATCTCTTGATAACTGACCCCATTGTCATCTGAAAGCGATCGACGTCAACTTCTCCGTTTTCTTTTGCTTCTTCTCTTTGGAATCTTCTGTCGAGTGCTCTTCTTCTTCTTCTTCTGAAGACTCTTGATTGCAGTCTCCGGAAGGATGAGGTCAGTGTCTGTTCGAGATGAAGAGACGCAGAGTATCCAGAAGTGAACAAGTTGGAAGACCAGTGTCTCAGTTCTAGGTTGATCATCTTGTCAGCATATTGCCCAAAGAGCTGCTTCTCCCAGTTTCCGAGCGACTTCAGTCCATTCGAAGTCTAATTTCCTCTTGATCTATGCGAGCCCTTATTCACGTTTCCAAATCCTTCAAAATGACTTATCGGGCACATTTGCATTGAAGTCTCTGCAGGAGATCCTCTCTTTTCTTGTTTCCAACATCTACAGCTTCTCCAGTTTCTCCAGAAGAATCTCTTTTTCGCCAAACTTCAGAATCCTGCCAATTGTTGCTTCCTCCTCCTCCTCCTCCTTCTTCTTCGTCTTCTCCTTCTTCTCACCATCTCAGTGTCCAAACTGCTCCGTTTAGTGGGGGCTCCAATCCGGTCTTATGAAATTACGCACCGCCCGTATGGCCGCGACCCCTTCGAAATTCCTTCATTCTGACCGGAATCTGATTTATAACAAGAGAAAAGAGGCGAAAAGGCCTACGGTAGTGTAGGAAATAAACCCAATAAGACAAAGAAGAAGCTTGTGTGAAGCGGCAATCAGCGTCGAGAAACTGAGAACGAATTGGGATCCAGAAGGAGAAGAAGGAGAAGACGAAGAGTGTGACGAGATGGTGGGAAGGATCCTCCCCTTGGGCACTTTTGTTTCCAAAAGATTCTGGCGGAAGAGAAACTTCATTCTTACGGTTTCCAAGTCGCTCACTCCTAGAGTCCCACAGCTCTCATCTGTCGGACCCGCTAGAAAGTAAAAGAAAATATCTCAAGTAGACCATTATATGCATACCCAAGATCAATTTTTGCATAAGTTTCCCCTTTCCTGTAAATAAAAAAAGTGTATTCCTGTATGAACTTCCTTCAAACTGACAGTCACTTATGGTTCTTTCACTTTATCCTTGCTTAATTAGGTTCTCAACTTTTCATCTTCCCAGAAAATCATCCTTTCTAACCGTTTCATCTCAGGCTCATTGGATATCTCTTCTCTTCTCAATACATCATTTTCTCATACTATCATCAGAATAAACAGCTGGATCGGGAGAAGAGATGAGCGAGAAAGAGGTACCGTAGTTTGGAATAGGCCACGCCCCTCGATGACTTGGTCCCATCCGACCAATCCTTGGGGGTCTCACTGAAGTTGTTCCGACTGACTTATGTTTCTGAGTTTTATAAAAGTTCTCTTTTAGTCGCCTTCCCCAAAGAATGAGTCGGCCAAAAAAGAAAATGAAGACAAGAAAGAGGAAGAAGAAGAAGACGACAAGGATTCAGAAGAGGACACCGCGAAGAAGTTGAAGAATATCTCCAAATTCACGATGAACAGTATTCTTTCTCCACTCGAAAGCCTAGGTTTGTGGTGTTTCCTTCCCTCTTATCAAATACGCATCGAATTTCGCCTCCCAGTGTTTTCCATGTCTTTCGAGAGCCCAAATGTGGTTGAATCAAAAGCAATAATGGGCGTGAAGTGGGTGCCCGAAGAGTCTCTTCAGCTCTTGTCTCGTCTACTAATCGTTCCGTTTCCCTGCAGCTCGTGTCCAACAGCAGCTCCTCAAAATGGCCGCCGCACAGTCTGGAATCAATGGAATCGCCAGCGGAGCCGCAGGTGTCAATGGTGCCGGGTTTCCGTACGGACCGGCCAGGATGAACTACTTTGGAGCACCGTTTCCCGGGTTGGTCCTTTCATTTTGAATTTTGGATGTTCTATGTAAAATCCACTGTTTCAGCTATAATGGATCACAGGGCAACTGGTACAATGGCAACGATGCTCGGTTCGCTGCTGCTGCTGCCTGTAAGTTCTCTTTCTGCAAATTTTATTTTAAGAAGAGAATGTTCAGTGCTTCCCTGCTCCATGGACCCGGTCCGGTCAGCAATAAACCATCAGTTCTCAATGAGTTCGATGGGCGGCCAAAGAAGAAAACGAAGAGTTCTGTTCAGCCAGGCACAGGTTTACGAGCTGGAGAGAAGGTTCAAACAGGCAAAGTATCTCACGGCTCCAGAAAGAGAACAACTCGCAAATTCTATCAGATTGACACCTACGCAGGTATCTTACTGACTCTTTCATTACTGATAATTTAATCGTCTATGTAGGTGAAGATCTGGTTTCAAAACCATCGATACAAATGCAAACGGCAAGAGAAAGAGAAGGCGATGAGTGGTCTGGGACAGAGTGACGACGGAAGTTCTCCGCCACCGGACAATGACGATGATGACGAGTTAGTTTGGGAGGAGAGAGAGAGAGAGAGAGAGAGAGCCGAAGAGAGCTATTCTTTTGCAGCAAATACTCAATAGAATGTGATGATAAAGATGACGACGATGAAGATCCGAAGCCGTTGAAGTCAACTGGACATGGAGTTTTTGGGGTAAGTCGGTGTTTAGATTTTTTCTGTTTGGTCTCATGATTATTACTGCTCATTGAGAAATCTTGAATCTCGTTTTCTCTGTCCCGCTATTCCCTTCTTTTCCAGATGCCATATCCCGGTCCAGCGAATGCGGCAGCCGCAGCCGCCGCAGCTGCCGCCTTCAATTTTCCATTTTCGACCCAGCCACCCGGCAATCCGGCAGCAGCCTACTACATGAGATGGTGATCAACTCCGCTGTTTTTCTTCAATTTTTGATCTCAGTTTGCTTTTTCTTCTAGAATAACGCATAAAGATTTCTAATGCTTTATTCAAAAACTTTCCCAGAAATCCAAGAGATTTCTATACTTTTCATCCAAATGTGATCGGTTGAACTTGAAAATCAGGTAATCGAAAAAGTATATTTTGTGAAGATACTCTCTGACGACGATGTCCTCCCTTACTTGTCTTTCCGCTCGGACTCTTCCCGATGATTTGTGCGTCCCGTGGAATGTTTCACCAGCTGAAATATCATCATCATTTTTATATGATAACTTTCTAATTCTTTCCGGATTTCCGTTTTTCTGTTTGTCCGGATGTTTTCTGGGCGCATTTGACCCGGTCCCGTAAAAATCAGATAGTATTCACGCGGAAACCGATCATTTCCAAAAAGGGGAAACGCCAGCCTCATGCAGCTTAGCCGCACTTTTATGTTAAGGAGACAATTCCGAGAGTTGATGGACAAAGTTCCAACTCGAAATTTTCAGATTTAAGAAAGTTATGACGTTTTCAAGATTACGGTATGAATTGGTCCCTCGGAACGGGTTGGTCCCTCAAAAAATACGAATAGACGAACGAGACGGATTAGAAGAGGTGGTTGTTGTTGTTGTTCCTATGAACTCTGCTCCTGGGGAACCTGATCAGACTACAGACATTGTATCGAATTGTCATCATAGTCCGATCAAAAAACCAACGCTCCTGGGACATCTGACATCTATCTACAGCCAACCACCTGTTTTTTGGTCGGACCGTTTGGGACAATGTCTGTAGTCTGATCAGGTTCCCCAGGAGCAGAGTTCATCGGAACAACAACAACCTTCTGCTAATCCGTCTCGATCGTCTATTCTTTTTTTGAGGGACCAACCCGTTCCGAGGGACCAATTTATACCGTAATCTTGAAAACGTCATAACTTTCTTGAAACTGAAAACTTCGAGCTAGAATTTTGTCAATAAACTCTCGAAAATGTCTCCTTGATACTGTAAAAATTTGGAAAATTTCTTTAAATCAAAAGGACTTACTGATTGATTCATTCGAGATCTTGTTGATAAGATATTGCGGCACCTTGTCCTTCTTCAGTATTCCAGTGAGCTCTACAATGGCCGATTCGCGATTCTCGGCATCAGCTCCAATTTTGATAAGATGATAGTCGGAAAGATGTTCTTGAAAGTTGCAGTTCCTTAACTTTTCTGTTTAATGAAATATCCTCAAACAGGGCGGGCTTTTAGCATTGGAATCAGAATTCTCGTCAAATTTCAACAGAGAAAAAAGGATTTCATGCAGAGTCCCTTGTCAAAAAGTTCAATCTGGGATTCTGTCAATCAGCTCTTTTCTCAAAAAATCTTTTTGATTCTGAGAAAATTCCAAAACACTCTGTTTCCAACCGTACTTCCTCAGTCTTGTTTCTCACCAGGAAATGGGAGCAGCATGTCTGTCAACCAAAGTGGACGTCTCCTCATCTGGATTCTCCTGATAACTTCTCAGACTACCGTATACCTTCCGAAGCACACACCGCATGTCATCGCCACAGTCGAAACATCCTTGTTCACTGGAAACACAACATGCTTTGTTCGACTGTATTAGCCACAGTAATCGCTCACTTCTGACAAATGTGCAAATAGAAAGAGATGAATCGGTCGAATGGATCTCGGATGAATGCGAATTTGGTGAGGTTTCCGAAGTTTGGGACGTTCCTCCGTGGAATATGGAAACGAGAGTCAGTATGGGAGCAGACTCTGAAAACAAAGTGTGCAGTGATTCAAAATGATTACTGTCCTCACCTGTCACTCATCCACGTGTCATTCAAAGACCGGTTTTGTTTCAGAAACTCTGTTTCGTTGTGGAGTAAACACATGATGTTGATAAGCAGTTGGGACATGGACTTTCGAATTCCACACGACAAAATGTTATATTTTGGAGCAATCTGGAAACTTTTTTGGGTTCCATTAAGGGAATTTCGAGGAATCTCACAAATAAATCTGATCTGATATTGATGTACGGAGGAAGAAAATCAATGAACTCTTCCGGAAATGCTTGTTCCGTTTCAGGCGTCGAGTAACCGAAATAGTAGAACATGACGAGTAGATTAACGACTGCGGCACGGAGGATTATTCGTTTATTGGAGCTGAAAGGGTTTTGAGACTTGCTACAGTAACCCGCTGATAACTCACCGTTGATTGTTCGTATTGTTCCTGATAATCTTCAAGTTCTTGAGCACAGTAAGCTGTCCGTTGGACCTGATCATCATCGGGAATCATAAAAGCGCTTTTCAAAAATCGACGGGCGAGAATCGAGACAACGATGTTTGATATCGGATACAACACACAGAACTGCGCGTTGTTTGAAAATGTAAACATTCCAGAAAAGGCCCGCGATCACTGGCAAATATCAGGAGAAACATCAGATACATTTGCTTCCGAATCGGAACCGGAAAGAGCAAATTAGAGCAGAGATATGAGAGGAGGATGGACACCTCCGCACTGAAAGACACGGGGAGCCGAATCGGAATTAGGGCACAAGCATCCAAACTTCAACTCTTCTTTCTCCTGGTTTCGCAAAGAAAATTTGATTTGTCCTTGGAGAATAGGTTCTGTTGTAAACTGAAATCCAGAATCTGAAAGTCTTCTTCCTCTTCTTGAAATTGTCCATTTGTGACATGTGTAATCCATTTCTCTTCTAGTGTCAATGTCTTCTTTTCAACGCTACTCGTCTCAATGGAATTAGACACTCACAGATGGCTTCGCTTCGCAAGGGCGGGAAGAATCCATCTGTCGGGCGATCGGGCGTCGTCGAGCACCTGCTCCCTGGAGAATAATCGTACGCGCCCTGTCGGTCATTCTGTTTTGCATGCATTTTATGTTCATGTGCCCTATTTCTCCAATGACAGTTTGTGTGGCCTTTATGTCAAATGAAATTGTCTTGAAAAGCCAGAATTCTTCTTTCGTAGCCGCCGGAATTGCGAAAGCGCAAGCAGTTGTTGCTGACGCATTTCCCTCGTCTGGCGCAAGTCTCGTGTCCAAAATTTGTTTTTATTTCTCGCCATTTTTCTCTGTGAAAAACTTGTGAAATGAACTGGTTTTAACATTTTTTCGTATTTTCTTAAGATTTTTGACATTTCGAAGTATTTATCGTAAATTTGCAGTCCCATGTGGTCCCGAAATGACGTTAAAATGGATGATGGATCGATGACACCTGAAGAGCAAGAGCCAAACACTGATAACGATATGGACTATGATGTAAGTTGAATTATGTTTACTTAAATTCTGGAAATCTTTCTCTAGCTTTTTAATAAATCAATATTCAGGACAATTGCGAAGAACAGTCGTACAGCAATCATTCGTCCTCGAGCTACAGCGCCGATAAGTTATCATCGTAAGAAATGCACTTTTTCTCTGAACAATTCTGATTTTTTCTGCATTTCAGTCCACTTCAACACAAGCTGGATCTTTCGGCTTCCCCTACTCGAAACGATGACGTCAATCCACGCGTCGAACATTTGGTCGCACTTTTCAAGGTAAACAATAATCATATGACACGAGGCGAAATTAGATTTTATCGCTTCTTCTTCAATAGAAAAACATAAAAACATTGTATTCGCGAAAAAATAAGGAAACAATGATACGCGTAGAGAGTTATATTCGGTTCTTCCGGACTCTCAGTGTTTTTAATAAAAGGGAAAGACTGTGTGACTTTTGGGTACGTACCACTCTCAGATTAGCGGTCTAGCATACCTCGGCAGCCTCACCTCTTCTATTCTTGTGAAAGGAACAGTATATCGATTGAAAAGTGTTCGTTGTGAATAAGCACCGCTTGTATTTTTTGATCTACCAATTTGGGCATTTTAGTATTTGAAAGTCGAGTCGGAATATCAGTACAATCCATTAACTAACATTTCAGGACATGACGTCTCACGAGCAGTTGAACGCGTTTACTCGACTGATTGAAGAGTCAAACATGAACAACATCCGCCACCTTCGGTCCATAATTGAGCCGCATTTCCAGAGAGACTTCCTCTCCTGTCTACCTGTCGAGGTTTTTTACAACTGACTAGAGAAATTCCAATCTCAATATTTAGCTTGGCATGAAAATCCTCGAAGATCTAACTGGAAACGACTTGATGAAAGTCGCAGCAGTGTCGAAGAACTGGAGATACATGTCGGAGGCTGACAAGATTTGGAGATCACTGGGAGAGGAAGTTTTTGACAATCATCCTGATCCAACGTATCCAAACTTATTTTTTTGAAACTTCATTAATAAGTTTCAGTGATCGCGTGAATGGAGCCTGGAATGCAACCGCACTCGCTGCTGGAGTCAACATACCTGAGCACATCCAGCCTTGTGAACTCAACGTTCATAGATTCCTGAAGCTGCAGAAGTTTGGAGAGTGAGTCTGAATTTCTCTCTTCCCAAACCCTAACTTTTTTTCCAGAATCCACGAACGTGCACCTGATAAGTCGAGGTATCTCCGTGCTGATAAAATCGACAAAAACTGGCGAATGAACCATATTATGGGTTCGGCCGTACTTCGAGGACACGAAGATCACGTCATAACTTGCATGCAGATTCATGAAGATCTTCTGGTCACGGGTTCCGACGATAACACTTTGAAAGTGTGGAGCATTGATAAAGGAGAGCTCAAGTACACTTTGGTCGGACACACTGGTGGAGTTTGGACATCGCAGATCTCGCAGTGCGGACGCTTCATCGTCAGTGGATCGACTGATAGAACAGTCAAGGTAGCTAGAATTTGACTTTTTTGTTTTTGTTTTCAACACATTCTTTTCGTTGCGTGACTAATTGTTTTCATGTGTTCGTACAATAGTCATTTGTTCCGAAAACAAAGAATACAATTCTAGTTCGACCAAAACTCAAACCTCGATTTTAGGTCTGGAGCACAGTCGATGGATCTTTGATGTACACCCTGCAGGGACACACTTCGACTGTTAGATGCATGGCGATGTCCAACTCTATGTAAGCATTGCTTTGCTAACCTCATCACACAATTCGATTCTTTAGACTGGTCACTGGATCCCGTGATCAGACTCTTCGCATTTGGAATGTGGAAACGGGACGTTATCTGATGACACTCATGGGACATCATGCCGCCGTCCGTTGCGTGCAATTCGATGGAACAACTGTAGTTTCCGGTGGTTACGACTTCACTGTCAAGGTGGCTAGAGTTTGTAATTTGTAACAATAAGTGTCTCGTTTCAGATCTGGAACGCTCATACAGGAAAGTGCCTCCGAACACTGGTCGGACACAGCAACCGAGTGTATTCGCTACTGGTATATATTTAGTTTTTTGTTTTTGATCAGCAATGTCTAATACTTAAATTACTGATCGATTTCACCCATTTCTCCCCATATTTATCAAAACCGTTTTCAGTTTGAGAGCAAACGATCGATTGTGTGCTCCGGCTCACTGGACACTTCTATCCGTGTATGGGATTTCACGAGACCGGAAGGACAGGAATGCATTGCTCTTCTGCAAGGACACACGTCACTGACTTCGGGAATGCAGCTGAGAGGCAACATTCTTGTTTCGTGCAATGCTGACAGTCATGTTCGGGTTAGTGTTTTCTTTCTCGATTTCTTGTCAGATGAACTGTATTGCTCAAACAAGACCAAACAAAAAGTTGATCACATTGATTCGGAACCGATTGGTTTTGATGTTGCGGTGCTTAGCTGTCTATTCAAACAATGCATGAGACTGCTGTATGTATCCACATAAGCGCACTCTTACTTGATTTTCGATGTCAAACAAAGGTGCGCACCGTAATTTCGAAGCGTTCCAAAGCACACAAAGACCAGTGCTGATTTTTAAAAATTGTTCTTCAGTAAAAAAGGAAAACTGAGAAGCAGAAAGCATACATAAGAGTGAAGGCTAATTTTGCTTCAGGTTTGGGATATCCAGGACGGCTCATGCATCCACATGCTCACTGGACATCGCTCGGCGATCACTTCTCTTCAATGGTTCGGTCATAGTTTAGTGGCGACGAGCAGTGACGACGGAACAGTCAAATTGTGGGATGTGGAAAGAGGTAAGAGAGCAAAGAGAACTAAAGAAGTAACCTCCTTCTAGGAGCCCTCGTCCGCGATCTCGTCACTCTTGACTCCGGCGGCAACGGTGGCTGCATCTGGCGCCTGTGTTCGACGTCGACAATGCTTGCCTGTGCAGTTGGTTCTCGCAACAACACAGAGGAAACGAAAGTGATTCTGTTGGACTTTGACTCCGTGTTCCCATAGGAAACTTATACATGTATTTAGCTGGTTTCTCTCCAGAACCATGTGTACATTTTTATCGTTTAATAATTTAAGTTTGATTCAAAACATAGCATATCATGGACAATTCAAAAGAATTGGATAATTCATACCGATTTGTACCGTCTCTCCGTCTCGTCCCCTCTTTCTGTCCATTCTTTCTCTTCCGAAGTTCCATACTTCTTTCCCGGGTAAATCATTCTTCTTGTACCATCTGCACCGAGCCAGTCCCTTCTTCTCCTCCTTTCGCCCCTCCAGTCACTAGGCATGCTTTAACACTGAACACCACGTTGCGTTCGTCAGTATCACTGTTTCGTTTTACATCGAGCTTTTTATCATTCTCTTATCCCTTTTTCAATTGATTCATGTATAATTCTCTCTTTTATGTTTCCATACCAAATGGTGTTTTTCTTCGCGCCAAGATGCCTGTCAAATGATATTGTTTTATCCTATCCAGTCTTCTCCGTTCTAGAACTTGTCCTGTTCTTCTGTGTCAGTTTATGATAGCATTTCCGGATGATTTTATGAGGTTAACCTTTTTATTATAATAAGTAATAAAGGTTTTGTCCATTTTCTCATATACTTTTTTCTGTTGATTTTTTTTAAAGTTTACTAAATAGTTTGCAGTCTATAAGTATTATTTCAATCAATTCCTGGACATGAATGAAAGAGAGAATCAGAAAGTTTCAGAAGACGTTTCTGTATGCGTTACAGCATAAAACTTATAGCCACAACATCATATATTCTGCGAAGGTGTTACTCGAAGAACTTGAAAACGCCTGCCTACGTGATGGAGAAAATCGAACCGACTACCACCAAAATCGAAACCGACGACTTCCGGTTCGTTTCGAACTAGATCAATCTATATCCTGCAGCATTTCAGTGCACTTTTCACTCCCCAACTTAACAAACTTTGCGATTTATTTTACGAATATGACTACGAACTTCGAATTGCCGGTGGAGCAGTCCGTGATCTTCTGATGAACATTCGACCGTCTGACGTGGACTTTGCGAGCACGGCTACTCCCTCTCAGATGAAGATAATGTTCGAAGAGCAGAATATCCGAATGCTGCACAAGAGGGGAGAGGAGCACGGAACTATCACTTGTCGAATCGACGATCGCGAGAACTTTGAGATCACGACGCTCCGTGTCGACAAGGTCTGCGATGGAAGACGTGCTGAAGTGGAATACACGACGGATTGGCAGCTGGATGCGAACAGAAGAGATCTGACTATCAACTCGTTGTTTTTGGACCTCGATGGAACGGTTATCGACTATTTTGGTGGAATCCATGACATTGAGCGTCGTCGTGTCGCTTTTGTTGGAAACGCTCGACAGCGGATTCAAGAGGACTATCTCCGTATTTTGAGGTAATATCATTCCGATTCCATTCAGTCGTAGTCTCATTCTTTCAGATACTTCCGATTCTTCGGTCGGGTCGCCCGTACTCCCAAACATGAACGTGACACGATTCAGGCGATTGTGGAAAATAAAGATGGACTGGCTGGCATCAGTGCGGAAAGAATCTGGACTGAGCTGAAGAAGATCGTCGTCGGACGAATGGCTCATGAAGTTGTGAAGACGATGGTCACTTCGTGCCAACTTCAGAAGTACTTGGGATGGCCGGAACATTGTAATTTGGACAGATTCCAAACGGTAGTGAAGCAAGTTGGTTTAACAGTTCTGGTCCTTTTCAGGTATTCACTCGTTTCCCCAAATCTGTAGACCCGATGACGATGATTGCATGTCTCTGCGAGCACGAAGATGAAATTGCCACGTTCAATGAGATAACAAAGCTGTCGAACGATGAACGTGTTCTCGGAGAGTTCATTCTCCAGAAGCGCCGTACTGCACAGGACAATCTTGAGAACAAAGACTGGTGGATCGACCAGATGATCGAGTTGGAAGTCCGCCCGGGACATGGAAACCAGCCGGACAAAGCAAGACAACGAATTGTTCAACTGGCAAGAAGTGTACTTGCGGAGGACGAACTCATCGAGACGATCGAGAAGTACACGACACCACAGTTTCCTGTCACTGGTAAGATACACTGTGTCTGTCAGTGCCTTTATCACTCGGTTTCAGGCATCGACTTGATGGCAAACCAAGTCCCGAAGGGTCCACGAGTCCGCAATGTTCTTTCGCATCTTTTTGATTTGTGGATGACCAGCAGGTTCACGATGACAAAGGAGGAACTTTTGGAGCATGTCAACGATCCGGAGATTCCTGACATAACGAAGCGCAAGAAATCCAGATCACCAAAGCGCTAAATAAATTATTGATTCTTTTTCATTGTTACCCTGAACTGCTGAATAAAATTGCATCAAGAACATTTGATGTTCCAATAACTGGAATCCCTGAAATCCTTGTTCACCAATCCGATCGATCGTCACTTTACACTGGTCCCCGGCTGCTCTGGGGTCACGCTGGGGGACTGATTAATCATAAAAATACAGCCGTCAGTTGTCTGTCATCTCTCCTTTCGCCACACTGTCTCCAGCTGACGAGGCGGACGGAGCACTTTCAAGGTCCCTTCTCCGTCTTCTTTTTTCTGGTTTCCGTCACAGCACATCCTCATTTTTCTTCCGATTTTCACTTGCAACATGCTCCGAATCTCCTATTTATTTTCTCTACTTTTCTTCGGATTCATCGGAGAATTGTCTGCTCAAAATGCAGACAACAGCACTCATCAACCAGCCGGAATCTATATTCGACTCAACCAGAAGGCCGTGGATTATGTGGCAGGTTCAGTGGATTCCTGGTCTCGTGTGTTCAAGATTCGCTTTCCTTTCCAGAACTTGCCTCCGATGCTCTTCCGGCGATTCTGAACAACTTGAGTCCGCCGGATATCGTGACAGACATTGCTCGAATCTCGAAACTGCACATTTCCAATGTTGCCAAGCCGAATATCAGTGCCAAGTTTATCGACGGAAAGGGCGTCTCCTACAACGTTTCTCTCGCTTCGTTCCGAGCAAGTGCCTTCGCCGAAATCACCGTCTGGGTCTTCTCTTATGACGGACATTTCACTGCCGAACTTCGCGAACTCTCGATTGAATCTCAACTTCATTTCGATTACAATGGAACCACCACTGTTACGGTATTCGCTTATTCAATATGATCTATGTTACCGTAAGATTTTAGGCTCCAGTGTGCAACGTGACTCACTCCGAACTTTCATTAGTTTTCCCACCTGGATCTAGTCTGTCATCTCTCCAAAAGGAGATCAAATCAAATGTACGGATATCATTTATTCCTGTTTACAATGAAACTTCTAGATCGTCTCCGCCCTCCGTGATGCTGTCTGCAATACTGCTGTCGAGGCGTTGACATTCGTAATGGCACAGAAACCAGTCCAGCCAGAGAGTCCGAACTACCAGAAACCGGCACCTGGAGATCCGAATGACTTCAGTGTCGCTGAACTCGGAGCATCTCTTTGCCAAGTGGATAAAGTCAATGGGAAAGAAGCAGATCAGGAGGATCTTCTGGAGGTTCCTGCTGCAGAAGAAGCCAACTCTTCATTGCTCGCAGACACACAAACTGAAGGTCAGCAGGCATATTGGGGAGTGGATCTGTCTGTCAACCATCCGCCAACTTTCACGAATAAAGTTTGATAGTGAACTGTTACTGAAAAGCCAGGATACTTTCAGGATATGATCATCGGACTTGACGGCGGAATCCTGTTCAACGGCTGGAAAGCAGACTCGGCTCAGCAGCCGCAAGTGCTCAACAAGACTAGATTGGACAAGAAGATGGTCGGAATCCTGCTTTCCGAATACATTCCCAACACCCTCTTCCATCATATCTATCTCTATGATTTGGGAAATTTCAAACAGAGGTCAGGCTCCTATCTTAAAGTCGAAACAATGCTTTGGTTCCAGATACACCCCAAGTTCCCTTCCAAAAATTCTGCAGAAGTTGTCGAAGGCAGTTTGCTCCAAGTGCTATGTTGAGATCTCTGCTAATCTGACTGAGTGAGTACTTCATATTCGAATTGTTTTCGAACCATTCCATTTCAGACAACCTCGTCTTGAAATCGATGCTGATTTGGGAGCTCGTGTCCAATTGTCTGGAAATGTGTCGGTCATGTTCCATGGAAGAGAGCAACTTCACGACGTGCTTCATGCCAACACAAAGTTGCATGTGACAGTAAGAAAACATGTCTCGATTCCAGTAATCTGTGAGCATTCCAGTTGAAACCTACAGTAAGACACTCAAGAATCTTCGGAGACGTCTCGTTGACGAATGTGGATGTCAATGTGTTTGATGTGAGTGTCTGTCATCCATCAGACCACTTCCAACTTCTTCTTCTTTTTCCAGCTCGGTCTCGGAGGCCCTCTCGCCGCTCCCATCGAGAAACTCTTCTCTTTCGTCGTTCCTCGCGTCCTCTGGCCACAAGTCAAAAAGCGTCTCCGATTCGCAATGAACCGTCGAGGAGTCAAACTTCCCGTCTTCTGCGGAGTAGAATTGGAGCACACCGAGCTGGATTTCGTCGACCACGCAGTCCTCCTCAACACCGACTTCTCCTTCGATCTGCCACTGTTCCTGGCAAAATTCAAAAAATATTTGGAAGTCAAAAGTAAACTGAATCCCAATCTGCCGAAATACGTTATCCTGTAACTTTCTGATTTCTCACTGCCTGTTTCTTTGTTTGTTTTTTTTGTCTGCGAAATAAAACTGAGTGAATAAATACGTTTTCCTTTTTTTCATTGAAGTGTGAAACGGAAAAATAATAAAGTGCACTCCACTATTTTGTGAAACATTTACACAAGCATCAACAATTTAATAAATCATTACAATAACTTATGGAGCATGAATATTACAGCAGACCAAACATCGGGGTTTCTCTCTCTTTTATGCAGTGCTCTTCTTACAGAGGACATAACCCAAAGGAAGCTGGCAGTTAGTTCCGGAGAACTGCTTGGAGGAGTTGACGACGTAGAAGGAACACCAGTCGTCTTGCCGCAGATTCACCCAGGCACTGCTCCAGGCAGGCAGGCCAGCACCGAGAGTTTCTGGAAATTTGAATTGTGAACCGACGACTTTGAAACTTACGATCGATAAAAGTTCTCTCAGCGGAAGTTGGCCATCCCAACATCTGTCCTCCGCAGTTCTGGCAGATTGCATTCGAGACATCCCAGGTGGCATTGGTTGCGATCAGCTGAAACCGACTTCTGTGAAAAATTTTATTTCAAAACAGGTCATCTAATTACAGAATAATATGCTCCTTGAAAGGCGCTGAAACTGCTAGTGCATGGTGTAGAAGTTTGGGAGGATACTGTAACCGGGAAATGTTCAAGCGTCAGAATTTTCGAAGACCTAGTGCGACAAGCAGTACCGAGTAAGCGGACAATATCAGTTGCATGCTGTACACTCGTGATATGTTTCCATGTTCTGTTCCGTTCCTTTTATACTGTTTTCATAATTGTCAAAACAACCAGACATGCATCAACGACCCATATGGAAATTCTCACTAATTCTCGATAATTCCATGTTTTTGTTTCAAACATCCACATGTTCACGAACTAAAAAATTCATTCAGAACACGAATAATTGCACTCACAATCAAACTCTTGGATTGTCTCGTGATTCCGAGTAAGAATCAAATGATTCCATTAATTGTCAATCGGAAACCGGAAGAGGGAAGGATGGGAATAAGAAAAGAGTGGGAGGAGGAGGAGGAGGAGAACAGAAAACGGAAACAGTTTAGACAAAGAATGCATGACTCAATCAAGCCATCAAACACATCGGAATACGGAAACATTCGGTCCGAAATGATAGGATCAGTGAGAGGAATGTGCTGAAACTGGAGGCGTCGAAGTGTCGATCGGCTTCTCTTCAGTTGGCTGTCGAGTCGGTGGCGGAGGTTTCAGACCGGGTTCTTCTAGTGATTCTTCTTCGAAAGTTGATTGTCTAGGTTTCTGAAAAAATGACATCAACCGGAGATTATCTCGAAACTCACACTTGAGCTTCCAAGTTGATCATTCGTCTTGCTGAGCCGTCTTCTTATCAGATCTCCACCGACTCCTTTCACGTGAGAAGTCGGAGTGCGACGGGGGAGACGACGTTGCGCGATTTTGGCGGCGATCTGACGAGAAAGTTAAAGTTCAAGTTAGATATGGGTGGATTATACATTGGGAGCCGAAGAGAACTCATCTGTTTCATCGCTGACGGTTGACGGACGACGATCCGGTTGGAGTCTGTTCTCTGAACTCTTGTCAATGGATGCTTTGTTTACTTCTGCTCTAAGTCTGTCTATAAAATATGACAAAAAGATGAACACAACACTTTCAAAACAACTCACTCTTAAGTTTGGAAGCCATATCAACAAATCGGTGTGAAAAGCTGGAATGATACTGGAATGGGAGGGGCTGCGAAGGGAAGCGGGTGACGAAAGGAAGAGAAAGAGATAGAGAAAGAAAGAAGACGATGATTCACGGCACACAACGTTGACGACGACGACGGACCGACCGAACGGACGAAGATTGCACAACAAAAACATTGTAAAACAAACCGAGCGGCCCGTCGTCCCATCACAAAGCTTCTCGCCGTCGCTCCACAGTTTCCATTGTCTTCTGGTGTTCATTGGAACGAATGACGGAGAGAAGAAGAAGAACAGTGAATTCAGAACCACAATTAGAGTATCAAAAAAAACAGATTCATAAAATGGTTTATCTAGAAGTTCAGGCAATCACATGATTGTTATTGTTTTGGAGTGGAGGGGTTGGAAGAGCGTCTTTGAGGGAGGAAAGGTCTATTGTTGTAGCAGGGAGCACAATGGATCCACGACGATTCACTGATGTGAGTTCGGCAGAGCAAAGGCGGCTTGCAGAGGTACTGGAAGAATTCATTTGGAACAGGAAACTAGAACACGATTCTCACTTTGCCGACTTTGAAAGGACTGGACACTTGCAGGCGTCATCGTTGATACTAAGTTGGGAAGATGTACACATGCTGCCTCTTCTGGACATAAAACATATTAGTCACTGAAGAAAAGATGCATGAATACCTGGAGTCGGCAGGAGACGGCAGGAAACTTCCTCGTCTCGGTGCTGCTCGAAGTCTGTCAACCACAGATGAAACGAGAACTGTCCACGCACGACAGGCATCCGGGAAACCGCGGACACAGTCCTGAAGATTGGGTATATTATTAGAAGGCGGATTCACTTCTCCAACTAGCCTGAATGACGACGTGGTCCACGAAGTACTCTCCAACTTTCTCCCAGTGCGTCGACTTGAATCCGTATCTCTTCAGATAGGCGTGACTTTGCCCGATGTGGTCGAGGTGAGCCAGGATCTTTGCCGGTTCTTGCTCTAAACTGGCGACGACTTGGGAAATGAGCGAAACGAAGAAGTGAGTGTGATCGCGAAGAGTGGCAATGGATCCAGATTTTCTGGAATGGAGAACCTATGAAAAGAGAAACAAGAGAACGGATAGGAAGGAGTAGAAGACAGAAACAAGCAACCAAGCGAACCGAAAAGTCTCTGATTTCTACCTTCGTTCACACCTTTCATGCATCGAATCGACGAACGCCGCGTTGTAGAAAATGTTGCGGACATCTTTGTCTTTCTGAACAAGTTCATCATAGTTTCGAAGGCACTTTCCTAGCTATTGACTCACACTGTCCAACTTCTCCCAAACTCTTTCCACAAGACTGACAATTCCTTTGCAATTACCCCTCGGTGGCTCGCAAAGTCTAGCCCAGGTTGTTTTGAGAGCACGAATATGTTCGTGTTTCATGTTCCAAATGGATGCAAGAGTGATCAGTTTGATAGCCGGAGCACTGCCACTTCTTTTCCGAAGCGGTGGATTGGGAACAGCAAGACGATTTATGGAAGAACGGGCGGGAGAAGACGTCACCGAAGTGGAAGAGTTCCTTTTCTAAACTAAGAATGTATACTCGTCTCCAACGTGTTGAATACCTTTTTCGGAGTGACCGGGAGTGCCGGATTCGACTGTCTCTTCTTGTAGAATCCTGCTCTCGCAGCGCCGAACATCTCGATGACTGAAACGTTGAATATGAAAGTGAGACTTTTGGAAAAGTACGGCGCGCAAAAGTTTTTTGCTCTGCCCAGGATGGCAGTGAGAAATTGGAAAAGTGGCTGCGCGAGATAACGAGCCATCTGCCCGTGGCTCCTCCTCCCCCTCCTCCATTTCATTCCCCAGGGACACGTTTGAGAAAACAAAGGAAATAAATCATCTTTGTTCTGGAAAAGAGAAGGAGATATTCTCAAAGTTTCTGCGAATTTTCTGGACAAAAAGACACTTATCATGCACATAATGAACAAGTTTGGCGCTGGTTGGAAAGATGTGAAACACGCCGAAAACAGAAAGTTCAAGATGAGTACTTATGGAGGGAATAACGAGGCTAATGAAAGAGTTTTTAGATTAGATGACTGGATGACCGACAGAGTTGAGCGACCAGATGAGAAGAAAGGAAATGAAGAGGAAAAAACGAAAAGAAAAGAAAGAAAATGGAAGAGGATACATTCGGGAGGGACGACGAAACGGGAGCAAATGTGTGAACAAAACAGGAAATGTCGTCCTCCAAGGGACGCATTCAAGCAAGTTTCTGGCTCATTGAGTCCCGAGAAAACAGATTTGAGAGCAGAAAGGTTGACAAATAGGGGTGCAAAGATTGAAATGAAGCTCTTCTTGGAAGGCAGGAAAGCAGAGACACTCCGAATTGATAAGGTCGATAGATACTTCGATGCTGGTTCAGTATATACACAATTTCTTCCACGGACCAAGAATGTTAGTCTTTGTCAGTCTCGCCTAGATGAATAGAACTGTTTCCATTGTTATATTGAAAGAGCTTGAAGGTTTCGAGAACTCGTACCTCGATGTGCTCTGTTTCGAGGAACAGCCTGAACACTCTCATTTCGAAGAATCGTCTTGAAGACACATCTCGAAGACTCTAGGAGACATAGGACACTTCGAATAGGACAACAAAGAAACAAAAAAGGAAACGAGAAAATTCAAAAATCGGAGGAGATAAAAACCGCTGCGGAAGCTCCTCCCATCCTTCTTTCATTCTTCTCCCACGCATCCATCTCGTGGGAAATCGCCGGCAAAAGTGTGACTTGGGGAGTGTCGAGTTGACTCGATTCCGAGATGTTTGGTCGTCTCCAGAAGACGTGTCCGTGTCTACCCCTCGGAAGAGAGCTCTTCTCCTCAAAAAGTAACCGAAAAGGATGAGACATCTTCTACTTTGTCGGTCCCGTCCAGAAACTCCCAAACACATGTCAACATTTTGAGAAGACGTTGTTATTTGTTGAGTTGGAAATAGAGAAATAGAAGGGAAGATTCAGATGAAGAAGAGGAAGAAAACAAAAGAGCGAATGAAGGAGAAGAGCTGAAGGGCGAACGAGTAGAACAGATGTGTTGTCAATCAACCGACACTGAACGAACGCCTACACATCCACTCACTCTCGGCAAGAAAGTTATTTCCGGAACGGAGGGAAACTCGAATTCTCGGATTTGCCACGGTCGGAAATCCCTGAAAGAGCTTTTCGGAATTCGAATGGTTCTTGAGCCGAGTTTATTGCGAATTGAACGGGAATGGTCCGAAAGAAGTAAACACTTGACGGGGAAAAGAGACGGTGGTATTTAGGTTGAGTCGTAAGTGAATGATGTTTGAGTTCTCTTCCTCGAGAAGTCCTAATTCATTTAGTACGAAGGTCCTCGTCGGATATGATTACGAATTCGTCAGAACTAGAGATCCAGCGAGGTTCGTTCCGGAGTCTGACAATTTTTGTGGAACATATTTAATCAACGTTCTCGAAGTTGGCATTTCCGGAAAGCTTTCCAAACGTAAATACATACTCCAAGAAACAAAAAACTTCAGATTCTAGAGCAACTAATTACACTGTTTCTGCTGCAAATGCCTGATTTTCATTGAGAACTCACCAGATGAATGCATGTCTGCTGGCCGATCCTCGAGTATTCGAAAGAGTCAAATGAAGCCAGTTCGCGGACCCCTTCAGACCTCCTTCTTCGGATTTTCTCAAATTCAATTTTCCCAATTCACACTATTTTCAGTGGTCGATGAGCTGGCTGCCTAACTTCACTGTTCGAAAAGAGATTCATTGAGATGAAGAGAAAGAAGACATGCTGCACAAAGTATTATACATTTTGGTATGTCAATATGGTCAAACAGAAAGGGAAATGAGGATCAGAGATGCACAAAATGAACAAATGGTACAGAAGAGTTCGATGGAGAGAGGGTATACAGGTTTTTTTACAATCTTAAAACTCTCGGTCTGGGAAAACGACGGGAGCGAGAAGTGTCCAGGAGTAGAGAGCAGCACAGATCCAGGAGGAGAATATCTTAACCCAGACGGAAGCCATGTTCGAGTTCAGATGAGCCAGATCACTGTCCGGATGATACCAGGAGGTGAGGGTCATCATGACGTAGAGTGATGCGAGACAGAACATGAAGTGGAAGAAACTGTACGAGTAAGCGACGCCTTCTTCTTCGTTATCATAAGCTTTACCACCTTCTACATTGTCTGAAAAACGAAAATAAATGTGATACATCTCAGGAGAACTTACTGAATTGGGCTCCTTCATCGTTTCCACCGGTAATTTTTCCGAGTGAGGTGTTCGAAGAGTTGCGAATAGAAGCGTAGACGAGACAGATGAGCCAGATGAGCAGGGAGATCAAAGAATGTACGGGTAGCGGAGTGATAAAGGTCTCGTCTTTCTTATCAGTCCCTGTTGGAATCGACGACTGTGTGATGTTTGCAAGAGTCGGGTTGCATGATTCATCTGAATTTGAAACCCATTTTACAAGAAAATTTATATTTTGCTTACTAGGATTGCTGAGAAGAGCGGACCAGGTCAGGTAGATTATGTACGCACTGATAACAACAGCTTGAAGAAGTCCAGAGCGAGGCATTCTTTCTTGGACGGCGGGGGAAATCGACAGCACGCTTATCCCGATGCAAAGGAGAACATTGAAAATAACGAAAAACTTGGGAAGACCGCATCCATCTCCGATAGCATAGTTAGCAAAAACAAAAATCGCAGCGACAAGACAGGCGAGGAAACCACCGAAAGTGGTGACAATCAGCCCGGCGTAGCAAGCACGAGAGTCGCTGTTTTCGTATTGGTCAACCCACGATTCAGCGAGCCCATGAGCAAAGTCGACAATCAGAATCAGCTGGATGAGTATGAACAGGAACGCGCCGATCATTCCAACGTACATCAGTGCTGGAAGCAAAAGATACTGAATGATCAGGTAAAGGGAAACTTACGACTCGCAAGGGATTCACTTCCAATGAAGAAGTATCCGGTTATAATTCCAGACATTAGAATGTACTTGAAGAACCAGAATCCGTTTTGAATGGAAGATCTACCGTCTCGAGAGGAGGACACGCCGAACATCAGAACCATCATAATCAAAAAGAAAGTCGCAGCTCCAGCACAAACACGATAAACGGCTTGATAGCCTATGGCGTGCTCACAATTCACTCCTGCATATTCATTAAGACCGTTGCAAAACCATTTGTTCTGAAACGCAGTTTGATTCGGAATCAGTTATTATCGACTTTACTTACATCCACAAGTTTTTGCTGAACGCCTGGTAGAAGCATTACGATGGCAAAGAAAGTAGCCGAGATGAGCATCAAGGCGTACATTATCCTCGTCGTCGTCGAATTCTTGGCACTCGGACATGCTGAGCAGCACAATGAGCACGCGGCGCTACCGAAACAGCATGCGGCCTACAATTCAAGGTATTTTTCGAGTTATTTTAGACAAATAAACTTACAGATGCTGCACAAAACGGTGCAGCGAGTAGGGCGCCCATCGAAAATCAATAGAACGTGCTCTGCGCGAAAGCTGAGCACAATTCTGATAAAAAACAACAAAAACAGGAACGTTGTTCGATGGAGCGCACTTGCATTGGGAAAGTCGGTTTTCAATTTGGATGCGTTCTGAATGTTTATAAACATTCAGAACGCATCCATGTTTATTGTTTCAATACATATGATTCACCCCATTATATTATTTAGACAATCAATAAATGAGCAATACAAATCAAAATTGCCTGTTCGTTTTTAACCGCGGTTAAATACAATTTCTGCTGAAAACGCGATCTGTGCCTTTAATTACTGTGTAGTACTGTACCCAATTACTCATTTTTTCGTTTGCGCAAATTGCCAAGTTCTCACTATTCTGTCTCCAATCTGTCGATTCCGAATCAACAAACATTGTGTACAGCTGCTGGTGGGTGGCAACAGAAACCGAATCATAGCGTGACTTTCTTTCTTATCTCCCTGTCTCCATGTTTCTACCCATTTTCCGTTTCTCTTCTTTGTCCCCACGTGTCGTCTTTGAATTGCTGCCTACTCGTTTTCCACCAATTTTTCTCTATTCCAGGATGACAGTCGACCTGACCAATGTGTTCCAACAAATCGATGCCGACTACGACAATCTGAAGGAGATCCTTCGTGAAGCTGTCGCCATTCAAAGTGTATCCGGAGATCCTTCTAAGCGCGATGAGACGATTCGAATGGTTCACTGGATGAAGGAGCGATTGGAGCAGATTGGAGCGTCCTGCGAACTCGCCGACTTGGGAACCCAGCAGTTGGAGGGCAAAACAGTCAAGCTACCGCCAGTTCTGTTGGGAACACTCGGAACTGACAAGGCGAAAAAGACGCTTCTTGTCTACGGGCACGTCGGTCAGTTTTATTTAAAAAATTGTTACGGATTGATTTTTTCAGATGTGCAACCAGCTGCCAAATCTGACGGATGGGACACTGAGCCATTCGAACTCGTCGAGAAGGACGGAAAACTGTTTGGCCGCGGTTCCTCCGACGACAAAGGACCGGTTCTCTGCTGGCTGCACGCCATTCGTGTTGCACAGAAAAACAACATTGAACTGCCAGTGAACATCAAGTTCTGCTTCGAGGCCATGGAAGAATCTGGATCAGTTGGTCTCCCAGAGTTGTTGGTTCGTGAAAAGGATCGTTTCCTGGCTGGAGTTGACTTTGTTTGCATCTCGGACAGTTACTGGCTTGGAACCAAGAAGCCATGTCTCACATACGGTCTCCGTGGTATCTGCTCATTCTTTGTTGAAGTCACTGGAATCAAGCAGGATCTCCACTCGGGCGTGTTCGGAGGAGTGATTCACGAGCCATTGCAAGATCTGATGCACGTTATGGCGCAACTGACGACTGTCGACAATCGAATCAAGATTCCAGGTACGGTGATAGTGGCAGAAACAGTAATCATTGACCACTAAGCGGGTTGGAAAACTGATAAGCGCCTACACAAAATCAAACAATCACCTCATTGGAGGAGAATATTCTAGAACTGTTATTCACCTTTGTTCTATTGCAGGACTCTACGATCAAGTCGCCCCGCTTTCCGCCGCCGAAGAGAAGACTTACGACGACATCGAGTTTGATGTGACCGAGTTCCGCGAGAGTGTTGGAGCCTCGAAACTGCCGACCGAGGATAAGAAGACTCTTCTGCTCCGAAGATGGCGCGAGCCGTCCCTTGCTTTCCACGGAATCGAGGGAGCATTCTATGGACCTGGAGAGAAGACTGTGATCCCATCGAAAGTTATCGGAAAGTTCTCTATTCGCATCGTCCCCGACATGGAACCAGACCAAGTCAACCGCCTCACCCTCGACTATCTCAATGAAGTGTGGAAGAAGCACGGAAGCCCGAACGTTTTCAAGCCACGTGCCGGACACAGTGCCAAGCCGTGGGTGGTTGATGTAAACGACTCGAACTTCTTGGCGGGAGCTCGCGCCATGAAGACTGTTCATGGAGTTGAACCAGATCGGATCCGTGAGGGATGCTCTATCCCAATCACTCTCACCTTCCAAGAGCTCACTGGAAAGAGCGTGCTTCTTCTTCCGCTCGGAGCTGCTGACGACATGGCTCACTCGCAGAATGAGAAGAACAACAAATGGAACTACGTGGAGGGAGTCAAAACGCTTCTGGCTTACATTATGGAACTCGGAAGCGCGTAAATGTTTTACCGTTTTTTTTTGTATTTATTGGTTTTTATATTTTTTTATTCCCGCGTGCCTATTAATCGAACCGATTGTGATAAAGAAAATCAGTCATTTCTATTCATTTTTACAAAAAAAATCTTCAAAAGTCACTTCGATTTTTTGATGATTCAAGAAGCAGAACGAGTGGATCTGGACGACGACAGTGAGAATGATCAGGAAAGAGTGAGTTTCCTGACAGGAATCATCAATCGACTCATGAATGCTCCGCTGAAACCGAAGTCAAGTGAAGTGGATGTGGCGCTGACGAGGGAGGAGATCCGGATAGTGTCGAACTACGCGGCCGCCTCGTTCGCAGCGATGAACTCGTTGACCCGAGTCGACGAGAGCTGTCTTCCGATTCATATTGTCGGAGATCTGCACGGACACTTTCTCGATCTCCGCAGTATCTTCGAGAGGTTTCCCCTTTCTTCCTCTTCCATCTCTCGCATATTCTTTGTTCCAGACACGGTCCTCCCGGTGTCACCCACTACGTTTTCCTTGGCGACTACGTGGATCGAGGCCGTCAGGGACTCGAGACAATCATGTTGCTCATGGCCTTCCACTGTCTCTATCCCGGCCATTTGTTCTTGTGTCGAGGCAACCACGAGGATTACAACACCACGTTGACCTACGGATTCTACGACGAATGCCGGATGAAGTACGGCAAGCAAGGCGCTCTGGTGTGGCTCCACATCATCAACGCCTTCAATCATCTGCCGTTCGCCGCGATCATCTTCGACAAGGTTTTGTGCATGCACGGTGGTATCTCTCCGCATATGCAGACTCTGACAGACATTGACTCGGTTCGTTTTCTGAAAATGGAAGCGAGCGAACTTTTTTCTCTTTCAGATTCAACGCCCCACATTCATTCCATCATACGGTTTGGCTTGTGACCTTGTCTGGTCAGATCCCGAACAGACTACAGTAATCCGACTACAGTATTCACCTGCCTGATCGTCTTCTTTGTTTTTCAGAATGTTGGCTGGTCTCTGTCGGCTCGTGGAATCTCCTTTTCTTTCGATGAAGTTACCATCGAGAACTTCTGCCAGACGAATGGAGTCGATCTGATTGTGAGAGCTCATCAGATCAACAGCGAAGTAGATGAATCTTGAAAATGTCTTGATGACTAAGTTCTTTTCAGATGGTGAAGGGAGGACACAAATGGCATGCGAATGGTCGAATGGTCACCATCTTCTCAGCTGCCAACTATTTGAGTATGGGAAACGATTCGTGTGTGGTTAGAATTGACGAGCAGGTAATCTGTCTGCTATTTCATCGAGATGACAACTGAATCATTCCAGAAGAACGTCGAGTTCTGTCTTCTTCGTCCTGTGAAGGGAAACTAGTTGGAACTCCTCCGAAAACTAACACAAACTGATGATAGACTCTCACGTCTTCTTTTTTGTTTTTTGTTCGCGCCGCCCGTCATCTTCCCCCATTTCCTCCGTCCCTGCTCTTCTTCGAATGTGTCATCCATCAATGGAAAATCTCTTAAGAAATTAGTGAGATGGAAATTAGGCGCTAATGAAAACTCATTAATCGATCTTCCTCTGCTTTTTTCATCCACTCTCGTCGCAAAAAAGAAAAGTAATTTCATGGGGCCAGGGTCGCCAATTCAATGTCAATCCTCATTAACATATTCAACCACGGGGCTCCGCGTCCAACCTCTCCGAGCAGCCAAAGAGCTCTTCTTTCCGCTGCTCATTCATTCATTTATCGTCGTCATCATCATCATCATCATTCCAAATGTCTCCTTCAAAATAGTCGGGTTCCACATCACTGACAACTTTATATCTTCAATTTCCCTTTTTTTTTCAATCATCCATCGACGAAAGTTAGTTCGGTTCATTTATTTATAAACTTTGGAAGAATCGAATCTCATGGTAAATGACTCGATATCTAGTCTGCGACACCGCAAAAAGGTGCGTGGTTCTCAAGAGAAAGAGGAGACGGGCCGAGACGAGATACTCATAGATCAGAGAACCCGGAACTTGCTCGGATTCCTACATGGACCATTAAACGTTTGGGTCCACATTGCTGGGGCAGGCAGGTTCGCGGGGAACATTCAGATCACGAAAACTATTTGTAGCCATATGGTAGGGCACAAAACGTTTATGAGCAGGCACTACTTTGTGCTCTGCTTGAGCAGGGATGTGGTGTCCACGATTAGAAGTAATACTGTATTCCAAGCTCATTTCTCAGCATAATCTACCATTTTCTTGTCTTGCACAGTAATTAAACCCTCACACTTGCCAATGTTTCTCCTTTCGATTGAAACTACCTAATCACAGATCAAAAGGCCGCCCCCGATCCGCTTTCTCTCTCTCTGCCTTTCTCAGCCGGCCTCCATTCAAACTTTCCTGCTCATCGGCTATTCCGATCTGTCTTCTTCGTGTCTCTCTCTCCGGCCCTTTCTCTTCCATCCATTTCTCTTTTCAATCTCCATCTTCTCCCGTTTCCGTCAATTCTAAAAATGCGCGATCATCTGGTGCTTCTCCGGTCCGCCGACCGACCGGTGTGCTGTTCATTCGACCGTGTCCCGAGGGCTCCATGAGCCTCCGCTTCAGAATATATGACACGTTTCCGGATACATACGTCTTCTGCCTCTTCCAGTTCTCTTCTCCATCGCTATTCCTGGACTACTCCTCTGGTCAATTCTTCTTCTTCTCCTTCTTCGACGTCGTCGTCCGTCGTCTTCTTTTCCGAGGGCCATAATTCGGCGAAATCGACGACGACGACCAACGGCTTCGAACGGAACCCCGAATTTATTTTGTCGACGACGCCTCTCGCGTCCAGACCCGTCCCAGACCCGTCATCCACACCTTTCCCCCACGTCTTCTCGACGGCTCCCGTCGACCACAAATGCCATTTCTCAATCTTCGTCTTTCGTCATCAGAGTGAAAGCACTCGGATGAGATTCCTGCCTCTTTTTTGGGACCACGAGACGTGCTTCTTCTCCTTTCTTTGGAAGGAAACGCTCCTTTCGAATGGTTCCTTATTGGCTCGGCAAAGAGCAGGAAGTTTTCATTTTGAGACCAGCTTCCTGCGACCAATGTCTCTTTTGTAGAACTTGTTCAACTTCTTTTTTTAAGTGTTGTGATGAGCAGAGCCGGTTGAGCGGAGTCTGTTCGGTTGGGAAAGAAAGATCCAATTTTTGAATTACGATCAGTGCCTACTTCAAGTGATCTTCAGTTACAGATCAACGTCAGAGTTTGATTCTTTGATCTGCCACGGGCACTTGTGTAATTGTAACTTTGACGAAACGCTGTGGGTCCTCTTCAGCATTGCGAAAGAAAAGGTTTCCGATTTCAAAATTCCAAAGTTTCAAAATGTCCGACTTCCATCCAGACAGACGTCGTTCATCGAGAGGTTTGCAAAATGTTTATTCAATTCTCTCCGGCTCGTCGTCCCGATTCGTTGTCCACGTTTCTCTCGGAAGTCTTTCCCACACGGCCTCTGGCTCTAAAACGATTAGCCTCTTCCCCTCCCTCTCCCCTTCTTATTCTCAACGCCTACTGTCCTGTCAGCCGGAGAACTACTTGCCCGCAGGTTACGAACTTTGAGATTAATGATTGCCGAGCAGAGAACCTCTTCCAGAAGTCACGGATGATGTGTTGCTTTCTCGGTGTTTTCTCTCTCGAAATTTCAACGAAAAAACATGACACGAAAACTTTTTGATTTCTATCTATTTCTCAGTGGACGGGGGCCAGAAGAGAAGGAGAAGACAACAAACACGCCACCATCAAAATCTCTATTCTTTTCTGCTGCGGTCCTTCTTCTCCTCCCGCAGAAGTCGTCGTCTTCTTCTCTTTTAATCCGTCTCCGGATTCACTTCTCACCAATACCACCACCACCATCGCCCCCCGTCATTCTGTTTCTCTTGTGCTTTTCATTCTCTTTCTAAGTCTCTCTTGTGTTTAAAAAAAGAAGAACACTTGCCGTCCGTTTCTCGAACATTTTCTCCTCTTTTGCAGACAGACGAACACCAAATAATCCCCTTTGAACCCTCCACATCGTTCCGGTGATCCATCCAGGTAGGTCGCCTCTCCTCTGCTGCTACCGCACCAATTGCTTTGGTGCCAAGTAGAGAAACATAGTAGAAGTGGCATCCCTACTGATCAATGAATATGAATTAAAAATTTCCTTTTTTATCTTAACTTAGAATAACTCTCTAATGGTAAGAGAAAACAATTTCGCCGGATATAAGCATTAAAGATGATATCTAGATAGCAGATCCTGGCATAGTTTCATCATTTCGAAAACTACAACTTCATTAGTAACTTTCCTTTTTTGGAACAATCTGATGAATCTATAAACTAGGCAAAACAGGCAACTCACTGTAACATCCAAACTAGTTTTTTTTTGACAACTCACCACATTACGGGGGATTTTCGTCTACTTTTTCGAATGGTAAACAACGATAAACAGTAGAACCCTCCTTTCACTTCATCGAAACTCCCTAGTTCTTACAAGTTCGGTACCCCGAAAGCTGTGTCTAATACTCTCCTGATTTTTCCAGCTAAAAATCAGTTTTTTCATTTCAGATACCCCTATCCACAGTTCCGGGACTTTCTCCAAGATATGGTGAGTGAGTGTTGTGTTTATCTGTGTTGTTCTCTTCTCACTGTCCCCCCTCCCCCAGGAACGTCAAAACAAAACGATCGGGCGGAGGGGCTGGTCCTAAACTATGCTCGACACGCACCCTGATGTATCCATTTTTCTGCAAAAAGGCGAGGGTGGAAGTGTAGGAAAATACACACACACATATACACGAATTGATGGAGTGGTGGCGGTGGCGGGGTGGAATGGGCGAGGGGAAGGAGGTACCATAAGTTGCGATAACAAGCGAAGCTGCGCGGGTCTCTATAGTTTTCGAGACGACGACGACGACGAGGACGAGGCTTCTTGGCACCCGGGGCTGCCGGTTTGCCTTCTTCGTCGCCCCGAATATTGCCATCTGGGGAATTCCCTCCCGCTTCTTCTTCTCTTTGTCTTGCTCTTAGATTCCCATTCGAAAAGAAGAAAAGAGAGAAGAAGAAGAAAGATATTCTTTTTCGCACTTATCTGAGTGTGTGCTTGCTTGCTCTTTTGTCCTCATTGACCCTGGAATCCTGTCTTACTATTGTGAACTTTCTGGTTCAAATGTTCAAGTGATGTGCCCGAGTAGACTCCATTTGGTTTTTGTTGATACTGAATTTCCGGACTTGTGCTTTGAGTCCGGAGTCCGGACCTAGATCCCAGATCCCAGATAGTAAATTGGACTCCCAACTGTTACACCCTCATTACCGCAAGTAGATCCATCTCCTTTCCCACCATCTAATCTATTCAAATGTACACTGCGACCTCTTTGTCCTGATTGATGAGCTCTCTCTTTCCCTTTCCGACCCGATCTGCCGCCCATCAGTCCGGAAGTCACACTCGAAAAAATCGCCCGACTTCTGACTGATTCATTGGAAAAGATGAACAGAAGGGTGATTCCATAGGACATAGTTCAGGTCCTCAGGTGATCATCGATCAGAAATCTGATAGAAGTGACTGATTGCTTGGAGCCAATCGGAGGGGCTGTCAGGAGAAACTTCTGATCTTGTTCGGCCTGGAAAGTCACGCATAAGATTTGAAGTGGACTCTTCTAGATCAATCTTGAGATTTGACTGGAATCAAGAGTGAATGGTTCTGTTGGAACACACACACTCACAATATCAAGTATCTGGACGGAAGAAGTGAGTGTTGTTGTCATTGCTTGTCTTACGACAACTGACACTTTGTGCCAGAGGTGGGGGTGTCTCTCGAGTCACACACTCCCTACCTCTTCCTCTCGCTTTCATATCCGAGCTTCGCCGAGAGTGGTAGAATTCTTTTTTGATAACCTTCCCCCGTTTTCCTTCCCGCTTCCTGCCCGTTTTCTCCCTCCCCACCTCTTTCCTCCACTTCCTTTCCAAATCCTTTCTCCTTCATCTTCAGCACCAATTACCGTAATTCCACTAATTCCGCTCACTTCTTCCTTCCGAAAGGACCTTCTTCTCCGTTGGCGCAGTTTGGCGTTGGGTGTGTATAGGAAGAGGGGCAAAGGCCAATAAATCAGAGCAAATGGCTTTGAGCTAAAAGTTTTCGCAATGTGGCGTCGCGCGCTCCATCGGAAAGCCACCGCCAGTTTACGACTTTTTGCGAGTAATTGAAAATGAAAAACTGAGTGACTTAGGGCTCCCCCAGGCCCCTTCTAGGTCATGATTTCTGCATGTTTACTCTTTTTCACGTCGGCTTTCGATTGGATTGCAAAGTAATTACTGTAGATCAAAAGGATCAATCATGAATTTTGAGTAGATTCGGTGTCCTCAATCAACGAGACTATTGCAAGTTTGTCACTCTTCTCTTTAAGATCTTGATAGCAATGCTCGTTCTTTGGGTCTGACTCGTTGCTTTTCTGTCTTTCCATTAGTCAGTTCCTTGTACAGTGCCACGCATTGTGTTCTTTTTGCAAAATATGAGTGAAAGGATAATGGCCTACGGCAAAGAATTCAGATCTTTTGATCTCTGCTACAGTATCTGATTTGCATAGAAAGAAGAGTCCACGTGCTCACTTATCAATCTTCTCTCCGTTACCATTTATATTGACATACACTCAGTTGGTCTTCCGAGTCTAATGTCTAGAGCCACAGGGGTCAATAAATAATATGCGAGAGGCGAAGACGGACAATTCAAAGAAGTCACTCCGAGGCACTCCCCAAAAGTCTTCTTGGGTTACCAGGAACAGTGCGAGATACTGTAACTGTGCGAGATGCGCAGTCAGATGCCTCTTCCATTCACCGCGATTCCCACAAGTGGTGAAACCGATCTGATCGGGAGAGAGGAAACGAGAGCGATGAGCACTTGAGATCGCGTCAACTTCTCACTTGAGAGCCGCTTCTGGGGGTGCCAAACATCGAGAAGAGCATACAGTTCCGATCCCTGGATCATTTTTGATAATCGTCGAAGCCACTTAGCGGCTATCGTGCTTTGAACTCTTTGCGACGGTCATGGGTCTTCTGTGGATATTGAACTCACTCTTGAATCTTGGTCTCAATTTTGGACTGTAATTCTAATATTCAAAGTGATATCGCATCGCAAAGTCCAAGCTCCCTAGCATCTATCCTCCTACTGTGTACTTCCCCTTTCCATTCCGATTTTCCGAAATTCTTTGCCGCCGCGAACATAGTTCCCGACCACCATCAACATCACCAGCACCACTAGAAAGATCAGTTCGGATCGCATCACCCGATGAAAAACGTGTGCTTCTTCGTCTGTTTCTCTGCAAATCGTTCCCTGAGAATGCTCTCGTTCCCCGTTTCCTTCCATCTCTACCTTCCTCTGTTTCTCTTCCTCCTTCCGCCGATTCGTTCTCCTATTTATTTTAGGTTGATGATCGGGAGGGGGGATCGAAAGGATATGAGATATGATTCGGTTCGAGGGGCAAGCGATATATATCTTATTATATCTCCCGCAACTCGCCACCACCTTCCTCTTCTTCTTCTTTGCCTCGTTTGCTCTCTTATCAACTTTTTACACTTTCAATTCGGCCGATCCCTCTCTTTTTCACTCTCTATTCGTCCGATCGGATCCAGTCCATCAGAGAGTTTTTGCGAGTGGAAGAAGACGAGAAGAAGAAGTGGACCAAGGACATGTATGTCTCTGCTCTTTTATAAACAAAACTCCAAGAGCACGGCGCGTACACAACCACCACCACCACCACTTTCGGGAAGAATATGAAGAAAAGAAGAGACAATAATAATAATAGTCATCAGTGCCGCGAATTTCGGCAACTCTTCTTCTTCTGCCTCTTCTTCTTCTTCTTTTTTGTTCATCTGTCTTCCATTTTTCTCACTCTCCGCCCCATCGAAAACTTTCCTTCTTCGCCTACTTTCCCAGAACCTTTTCCCGTTTTTTCTGGGTCTCTTTCTCAGGTGAACCCCTTACTTTTCTGCATTTCCTACCCTCAAGAGAGCCACGAGAGAAAGTCAAAACGTGTGGTGCGATGAACCGTCGTCTAATAGGTCGCTTGCCTTTTTGCGTCCCTCCGATGTACGTCTCCTCCTCCTTTTCCTCCTTCTTTCCCTTCTTCCTCCCTATTCCTTCTCTCCCCGCCCCTTGCGGAAAAAAAGAAAAAAAGGCATCCAGGTCCACTTTTCTATTAAATGTAATTTTTGACGCGCCATGTATTCTTTCTCTTCCTCATTTGTTATTTCTTCCGCTTTGTGTCCCAATCGTCCAAGTGCAACTCAACTTGCCACTCGCATCCATCATCGCAATGTTTCGAAAGAAAGTGCGAAGGCATAAGCGTCTCGTTGAAAACAGTAGAAGTAGAACACTGAGTATACAGTACTATCCGAACCATCTGTGTTCTCTTTCTCTTGTCGCCCTCTAGATTCAGTCAGAATCTTTTCCCTTTGGTAACTCTTTCTCGGTTTGATTTTGAAATCATAGCAAGACTTGTCCCGGGTTACTTTTTGAAGGTTATATCTGATTTGTTTTTTTTTGGTTTTTGAACAGCGGCAAGTTGAAAAGAGTCTATTCAGATTCTGACTCAAGGCTACAGTATATATTTGTTCTAACGACATCAATTTTTAGTAAATCGGTTTCCGACGATTAAGAATTTCAAAACTTGCCAAAATTTCTGCCGTTTTATAGCCAAACGGATCATAAAAACCGACCGATTATTATTACATTATTACCCCAAAACCAAAAAGTGTGTGTACGAGATTCGAGGATGTGACGGTTCAAAGTGCAACGAGAGCCTAGTTTGGTTGCTTGCGTTCCTCCCTCTCCTACATCATCATCATCATCATCGGCATCATCGTCTTCGTCGTCGTCGAGACTTATGAGCTCATACAAGCACGAGTGAAAAGTTTGTGTGCTGCATGGGGTGGATGGGGCGCCAGGGGCGCCGCCACCGATTGAAACTTGATATGGGACCAATATACGAGTATATAATGCCTTCTTCCTTCCTTTTCCCTTTTATACCAAACGCCTTAAAAGATGCAAAAATGTTTTGTTTTGCAATTCGGTCCATCCATCTCCTCCCTTCTCCTCCCGCACCGCACCGAAACTAATTTCCCCGTTTCCTGTTCTTCCCGCTTCCCATCCCATTTCTCCATCTTCTGCGCTGCTGGAAAAGAAGAGTGGGTCTTCAAAAATTCATATAAATTCGCGAGGTCCTTCCATCTTTTCGCTCGCTCTTAACACCACTTTCCATCCGTCGTTCCCCGGTTTTATGTTCCATTCGTTTCTCGGTTTGACAAGAAAAAGTGAGAGGGGTCGAACCCTTCAATGACTCATTTCCACGACCAATATCTAGTTTCGAATGACATATTTCAGGATCAACACAAACGGGAGGATGCAGTCCTCTTCGTTGGGGAGTGCTGATGATCCTCGTTTCCGACAGACTCATCTATTCCAAATGTTGATGAAGGTGAGTTGGAACCACACAAACCAAGAACAAATGACATGCTCGTTTTATCGTTTTCCGTGCGCCTCCTCATCAGATAATAAAATGAAGAAGCGGAGGCTCGTATAACAGACACAAAGAAGAACTTTCATAGCTCTTCCACGTTTTTTTTTTGAGATGATCAATTAGTGAGATTAGCCGAGAGGAGGGTGGAAAAAGAGAAATAGAAAGAAAAAATGCGAGTGTTTTGTTCTGCAGCGAAGATTGAATGACGGCAGAGATCGGATAGATTAGGCAGTGGAGGAGGGAAATTAGCTGCTGCATTGACGGAACGGACAGGGTCTGAACTGGCAACAGCAACTCGGAAAGCTCTTCTTTGTTGAGAGTCCTTCAGCTGACAGAAAGCGTTGCGAAATCAGAGTTCCCTTTGATCTGATAGTCCAGTTCAAAACTATGAAACATTCCGATTGCAGGTGATAAAAACGTCTGCCGAGAATGCGACGACATCAGCGATTGCGAGCTCTTCAACTGAGACGACCTCGTTCGTCGACACCTACTCGGCGACGTCGTTGCTCGGCGAAGAAGGTCGTCTAGTACTCATCGTCGTGATCGGCGCCATTTTCGCCATCGTCACGTCAGTCGGCAATTTGATGGTAGGTTCCTCTTGTTCATCAGGCTCTTTTCAGTCGACTTTTATTACGGATGGGACTATAAAAATAGAACTAAAAACTGGGCGAGAAGGGTAAAAACAAAATAAGAAATTGGGTGTTTTCAGGTGATGGTAAGCTTCAAAATTGACAAACAGCTGCAGACGATTAGCAATTATTTTCTGTTCAGTTTAGCCGTCGCTGATATTGCCATTGGTAGGCTGATAAGAGAATAATCAATTTCTTGAACTACGCTATTCAGGAGTCATATCAATACCCATGTTCACGTATTATACTGCCATCCAAAGCTGGGATCTCGGCTACACAATGTGCCAGTTCTGGCTGTGTATCGACTATCTGATGAGCAATGCTTCTGTCCTTAACCTACTGCTCATCTCGTTCGATCGATACTTCTCTGTGACCCGCCCACTGTCCTATCGTCCCAGGAGAACCACAAAGAAGGCGTTGACGATGATTGCGTGCACGTACATCATCTCGTTGATTCTCTGGCCGCCATGGATCATCTCTTGGCCGTATATCGAGGGAAAGTTCACGGCGGAACCGGGAACTTGCGTTGTGCAGTTCCTCCAGACGAACCCATATGTTACTGTGGGAACTGCAGTGGCTGCTTTCTATCTTCCCGTCACAATCATGTGCATTCTGTACACGAGAGTCTATTGGGAAACACAAAAACGGCAGAAGGAGTTCGGAAAGCTGCAGGCAACTCAGGTGAGTGTAAAAGAGAGACAAAGTGATCTGAAATACGGAACAGACATGGGCAAGCGATGTCGTCGACCGGCCATCGATGAGAAACTCAAAAATTTGGAGAAAAGTCAAAAAGGTTTTGCATCCTTTCCGGGGGGAAACTGATTATTCCGACTCCCGGAGTTTCTTATAATTTTCAATTTGAACCCCCACGTACATCCATCCAAACCCAGAACACTTTTTTGCTGTTATGACTTCTCCATTCTGCATGATCCGAGATATCGTCTACTTCCAAAATGATCATCCAACATTTCAGTTCTCGCGTCGGTCAATGAAACGAGACGTGTCTTCGACGTCTATTGTAAAGTCGAGTGGTTCGATGAGAAAGAAGAATCACGACGGATTCGTAGAGGACAGCTCCACTCCTTGCACGTCTTCTAGAAACTCCAAAAGGAAATCTTGGCTCAGAAACTGCACCGGAAAGTCGAATTCGTCATCTGAAGACAGCTCGGAGGCAGCGGCGATGAACATGGATGACACTTCTCTGAGTTCGAGTCATTTCGCTTTGAGCGGCAGCCGCAGAAGGAACATTTCTCCGCCATGCACCCCAATGCCAACTAACTTTGTCAGTTTCTAGAATCATTTTCAACTAAATTTTGAATCGTATCATTTGTTTCAGGAAGACGAAGAGCAGACTGATGCAGGTGCTTCGATGAGAAACGGATCGGCTCGATTGAGGAATCGTCCGATTGATGCGATGAAGAACAACAACTCGGACACTTACACGGTGCTGATCGAGTTGAATGACGAGGGAAGTCGGCCAAGTGTTCGTCTGAGCAGCTGCGAGCCTTATCTAGAGTGAGTATCTCATCTCCTTCTTCTTCTCTGTCTGACTAATGAGATCTCCTCTTTCAGTGACACAATCTCCACCCGAAATCGTTCCAAAAGTGACTGTAACAGTGAGATGGACGAGAGGCGACAGAGTCTTCTCAACAAGCAGTCGCCTTTCAAAAACGGACGGATCATGAAAAACTTCAGCTCCCAGGAAAGAAAAAGCGAGAAAGAGCAGAGGAAGAACGAGAGGAAACAGGAGAGCAAGGCGGCGAAGACGTTGTCTGCGATCCTGTGTGCCTTCATCGCCACCTGGACACCTTATAACTGTATGTGCTTCTTCAGAATTCGGAACATCACTCCGATCTTCTTTCAGTGATCGTGTGCTGGGAAGCCTTCTTCCCGAACACAGTTCCCAACGTTCTCTGGACATTCAGCTACTTTCTCTGCTACATCAACTCCACTATCAACCCTCTCTGCTACGCTCTTTGTAATGCCAGGTGAGAAATGCGTCGAGTTCAATCTGATTGCATCCAGTTCTTCAGGTTCCGTCACACGTACATGCGTATCGTTCGGTGCAAATTCAAGGCGGAGAGACCGACGATCAACCAAGGATACGTTCGTCGGAATTGAATAGTACAACTGAAATGAAACAGAATTCTCGTCTGGAAGATCTCCAAGAAGACAGTATATAAATAGCAGCAATTGATACCGGTTCCACATCATCACCATCTTTTCTATACATTTTCCATTTTTATATTTTGTTTCTCGTTCGTTCTCTTTTTTCTATCTTCTACTCTCAATCAATGCTCATTGAATGTTGACGGGTAGTTACATTTTTAATGAAATGAATATTTTGAACAATCCTTGTCAGAATGCGTCGAGAGCAGAACTGCGACTCGGAAACTGTCATTGAAAATTAATCGGTGGCACATTTTTACATTGTGCACTTTGTTGAAAAGATGACAGAGGTACCGAAACATATTTAAATAAATACCATATTATCGTTTATGGTTCCGCGAATTCCAGAGTAGTACTGTATTATCTCTTTAAAGACAATATTATACCTTCTTCCAGGTAATTTCTGGGAAACTCGGCTCACAGATACATACTCGGGGCTCTAGTGTTTCGCATTGAAACGAGCAACTCGAGCATAAATCGACTGGAATTCTCAATGAAATCTTTTTCGACTCGAGCCGAAAAATGCGGAGGCGAGAGTTACCGCGGCCGTGGCCGTTGAATTCCTCGGCCAAGAGAAATTGTCGTGGAGTGTGATGTCTGTTGTGCAGACACCGCGTCGCTCTTTTGCACACTGCATTTCTGAAATTTATTTTCTGATTTTTTCGATTCTTCTTCTTGTTTATTTATCACCATTTTGCTTATCGTTTTTTTTGTTTTTAGCTTATGCAAAATGTAAATTTTTCTGTTTTTACAATTTCCCTGAACCTTTTGTTTTCAGCAGTATGGAAACGGCTGCACCTTGGAATCCGGAAGGACTCGTTCTAGATAATCCGGCAAGTGATCACGAAGACGGAGAAATATCGGATGACGATGATGAAGCTCCGCTTGAAGTTACGAGCAAACCGCATGTTGAAGTGTCGGCTCAAACCCAGTCTTCTGATGATGAGAAGTCTCCCGAAGATGTTATTGAAGCTTACGCTAGAAAAGTAGAAGATCAGAAAAAGTTAGCTGAGACTGTAGCAGCAAATGAAGTTGATCCGAAACTCTGTAGAGTTTGTCTCAAGAATGAACACAAATACAGGTTAGATTTTATTACCAGAATAGGCTTATTGTTTTTTTCCATCCAGATGTCCCCGATGCGATATTCGGACTTGTTCTCTCGTCTGCTCCAAGCAACATAAAGAAGAAAATGAAGTGAGTTTCAAATTTGAATTGTAACTAATGAAAACTTGAAAACTTTCAGTGTGATGGTGTGCGACAGCCATTCGCTAAAGTTGACAAGCTTTCGCAATACAATTCGGAAAAGTCGATTGATGATCAGAAGTTTATGCAGTTCGTGAAAGAAAAGGCAGGTTTAGGAGCAGAAACTGCTGGAGCTGCGAATGAAATTACTACTTCGGATGGCGAGGAAAAGCCGATTGATCCTAATGCACTTCGTTACACGGTAATTACATTTGTATTTTATTGCAATTATGTCTTGTTTCCAGACAAACTCCGGAACAGAACGATACTTATTGAACGCGGCGAGGTTCCGTCACGTGTGGTTGGGATTCACCGACGCTACCGGAAACGAGAGTCGCCACGAGCAGCATTCCGATACAGTATTCTGGAATGTAAAACTCACATTCAAAAAGCAAAAGGAGGATGGTACAGTTGAAAGTTTCGAAAAGACCGTGCTGAATATTCCGGAGACGATTCGCATTTTGACAGTTCTGAAGCAGTTCTTCAAGCCTCGCCAGTACGGTTGCATTGTTTCGGAAAGCGACCTGGACGTTGAGAAACTGAAACCGTTCATTGAAGCTGGAATTGAAGACGTTAACGTGCATATGGAAGTTCACGGAAACGCCGAACGTTTCTATGGAGTCATCACTGATAGCACGATTCTCGAGGCGACCCGAAACCGCGTTGTAGCTGATCATCCAAAGTTTGTAATTACGTTGAAGAACGAGTTCCTTGATATGCAATTACTATCGCCGGAGGAACTGGAAAGCATTCAAGCAAAATACGGTGGAGTCAGCACCGGAAACGAGAGATTCGCTGGCCGAGGACGTGGAGGAGGTGGACGAGGATTCCATCGCGGAGGAGGTAGAGGTGGCGGCGGAAATCATCAGAATAACTTCAGAGTGAGTATTTTTTTTTAATTATTTATTTTACTGAAGAATTATTTCAGAAAAGACCAGGGCAAGGCGGTTTCGAAGGTGGATTCAAAAGAGGCAGAGGAGGTAATTTTAACAATGGAAATAGACGAGGTGGATACCAGAACCGAAACCAACAGCCACTTGACACATTCGATCCATTTGAGCCGTTTGCCGGGCCAACGCGTCTTCCGATGGAGTACAATTCCTAGACGAACCAGGCATTATTATTGTTGATTTGTTATTTTGTTGCATTGTCTTTTATCTTTTTTGATTTCAAATTGTACACCCTTGTTATTTTTTCACTTTTTTACTCGCTGTTAACCGATGAAACTGTAGAATTATGGCTAGATTTTTTATTTTCAAATTGCGTATTTCTTCGCTTGCCTATATCATCTTCCACATCGTATTAAATTGGAACGTTAAACTTCTGTCTTTAGAATCAAAAATCATGGATCCTTCTGGACCATCGACATCAAACTATCAGCCAGAAGCAGATCTCCCAGAATTGATGAATCAGTTTGAAGAAGCGGTTGAGGGAGAAGATAACGATGAGGACGACACGAACGGAGAGCTGCACGGCATCAATGTCATGTCGCATTTAGAAGGAGCAAACGGCGGGGAACTCGAAGAATCCGAAACGGGTGTGCCGAACGAGTCGGAAGATCTTGTGACGGCGATCAACATGTTCATGCGGAACGAATACGACTACGACGAGTTCATGAGAGTCACTGGAGGGCAGACATTGCAGGAGGAGATGGGAAGTGGAAATAAGAATATGAAGAAAGCCAGAGTGGCGCGAGAAGATGAGATGCCGGAAGAGGAGGAGGTGACGACTGCTGATGACGAAGAAGATGAGGATAATGAAGGAGAGATGATGGAAGACGTCGAGGAAGGAACCGCTCCCGTTGCTTCGAATGATTCTGTTGGAGTTCCTATTACACAATCTTCGTTTGATAGATTTGGTGCATTGCCTCCAGAATCACGATGTATTCTTACACAAGTGAGTTTGAAGAAAAACGATTTTATGAAATATAGATTTCAGATGATGACTGGAGAGCCAGTGCATCAGGTAGATGCTCCAGCGAAGAATTTGGCAGATGCCCTCCAACAACAATTCGAGCGAGTTCCGCCATTGAAAAAAGTAAAGGTAGAGAATGTCGCCGGGAATGATGCAGAATCAACGTCTTCTGCTCCGATGGAAATTGATTTGCCTTCGACGTCTTCTTCGAGTTCAGACGTTTCTCGAGACAGAGGGAAAACAAAGCGATTGGATGCTCTTCTTGGTCAAGCGAATGTGTTGGCAGCTCGTGGAAACATAGCAGACGCGATGGAAGTGCTCAGAGAAGTCATTCGACAAGACCATAAGAATCCGTTGGCCTATCAACAAATTGCAACTGTGTACGAACAGGAAGGCGATCATCAGAAAGCACTTCAGTTCGGATTACTAGCTTCGCATCTCGATCCGCGAACACCCGCTGAAGACTGGGTTCACTGGGGTGACGAGGCAAAGAAATTCACGTACTATGACGAAGCGGCGGTGTGCTACGATAGAGCGCTGCATATAAACAATGAGAACTGGAAGTACTATGAGAAACGAATTGAGATGCTCGACCAGCTGAATCTGAGACCGTTGGCGATGCGGACACGACTCCAGGCTGCACAGACTATCAATCATAAACTGGTGAATGTGGATTTCCAGTGGTTCCGAGAGTTGATTCGCAAAGTTGCTCAGTATTATATAACTATGAACGACGAAGAGAAATCTATTTTGGCGCTTGAAGCATTTGTGCTGCGGAGTCGAGAGTTCGGAGAGAATGCAGAAGCTCAGCACGAAACGCTCGTCGGAATGCATTTGAAGAAAACAAAGTTCGCTCTTGCCGGAAAGTCAATTTTGTCATTATGCGAAGGAATTCGGGCTGTGCATCGGGAGACGAAAGAGGATGCTTGCGATGTGAGTGGACAGTTTCAACTTTTTTCATTCTTTTTTGAGTTTCCAGATAAAGTACACGAATGGGACGTATGAGTGTGTCCCGTTTCCACCTGTTGGACCCGTGGAATATGAAATCGACGTGAATCTGTTTTCTGTCGGAATGCACTGCCATCTTCTGATCTGCTTGTCCAGCTTGAACGAGTTCGAGCAGGCAACCGACCTAGAGACACAGTTGTTGATGAGAAATTTCGCAGAAGAAGATGAGTCGTTCCTGCTCGACGTGGCGAAATCTTACAAAAACATGGGAAACCCACGTGTCGCGACGAAGTTTCTTGAACATCTTATCGCCAATCCCACTTATAATCACGAGTCATCGGCGGAATATTGGTTTCTGAAAGGAAGTCTTGAGATGACGCTCAAAAACGACTCTTCCGCCATGCAGGCATTCGAGAAAGTGCTTGTGCTGCAGCCGGACCACGTGGACAACCGTATCCATCTGTCCACGCTTCAGCAGAAGGCAGGACTATTCGAAAGAGCGCTCGAGACTTTGAGGGACTACGATCTGGAAAATTGTTCGGCTATGCCGGTTTGTGTTCCGCTAAGATTAGCATTTTACCTTTAAAATGTTTCAGGACGAACGCCTTCTTGCCCGCCAGGCAGACGTTCTCTTCGAATCTGGAGACTACGAACAGTTTGTGAAAACAACTCGGATGATGCTGGCTCCTCATTTCTACCGAATTTACATGGGCACTGAAGTTCTCAAGAAAAGACGACAAGTTAAAGGAAAATTGACATGTAAGTTACTTCAAATATTGAGAGTATGTGTTTGTATGGTATTTTCAGGTCCTGCGTTGAGCAACACTCTAAGAACATGTGCACTGAACGTTGTGAAGCACACGAATTGGGAGCGATTGATCAAAAGACTCGGAGCTACTGTGGAAGCCAGCGGAGGGGTCGTTACGATGATGACTGCTCGTGATGTAAGTTTTATACACTAAAGTCAGGTTATAATTCGAGATTTTCAGCTGCATGACTACTGCCTGAAACTGATCGAGTGTTTGGACAAGATGGAGAAGCACAATGATGCATTGATCGTCTGCTGCTACGCGTTTCTCCAGCCAGCGCTATTCAAAGCAGACAAGTACGAGTTTCAAGAGTTTTTATTAATAATTTGGGCATTTACAGGACTTCGACGTTCCAGAGTCTCGTGTACTACTGTGCCATCAAGGCTCGCTGCTGGTCGATCGCTTTCGAATACGTCCGTTTCTACTATACGTTCACTTTCCTCGGAAACCAAACGAAACAGGATAACCCGTCCTACGCAGACATGCTGCACAAAAGACTGTTCAACGCGATGAACTTTGTTTTCGTCAATTCCCAGAATGTGTGCTATCACCGATTCATCATGAGAGCTCTTGCAAAGTCGAGAGACAACCATGCTCTACAGACGATTTCTGGAAACAATTCTCTGATAACTGGAACTTATCGACACGCGATGGGAGAATACCTGAAAGTTTGGGTCGGCAACAAGCGCAACCCACTAATCTGTCTTCTTCTGGCCCTCACTTTCACCCATATGTCATGCAAGAAAGACCTATCGAGCAGGCATCTTATTTGCATACGTGGCATCGCCTTCATGAAAAAGTACTCGAAAGTGCGTAGTTGTTCACAAGAAGTTTGGTACAATACGGCACGAATGTTCCACCAGATGTCCATTCTCCCCCTCGCCAAACACTTCTACGACAAGGTTCGTTTGGTGATAGTTCAGTACTTCAAATCAAATCAATTTTCAGGTTCTCGAAGCCGATCCTCCAAGCATTTTCACTTTTGATGATGAGGGTAATGAGATACTTGTTCCCGCCATCAAGTACGATTTACGAAAAATGGCTGCTCACAATCTCGCACTGATCTACCGAACATCTGGAAACAACTATGCAGCCAGAGAGATTTATGAAAAATATCTTGTTGTTTGACGTTGAAATTCTCATTGTTGTTTAATTTATAAATCTAATTTTTGTTCAACTTTCTCTTTTTATGGCTTTGTTTGGTCTCGGTACCTCATCATGTTATCTTCGAAAATCAATGTTCCTGTATATTACATTAACTTCCTTTTCAGCAGAATGTTCATCCTTTCACAATTACGAGACACAGTGGCCATCAAGCCCCATCAGCTGAAAGGCGATCAGCAAATTGTCATCAAGAAGAGGCTGAACGAGAGACTCGCCAACCGAGTCGTTCCCGACCTTGGATTGTGCATCTGCGTCTACGATATCACGGAAATCGGCGATTCGTACATTTTGCCGGGAGAAGGTGACTGCAGGGCACGAGTGACAGTAAGTATCGGAGCATCTCATGGTCGGCAAGGTCTTCTTTCAGTTCCGCATGATCGTCTTCCGGCCGTTCGTCGACGAAACCATCGAGGCCAAAGTGATTTCTTCTTCCCGTCAAGGACTCGTTCTGTCCATCGAATTCTTCGAGGACATCTTCGTTTCGGCCGAGAAACTACCGGAGCCGCACGTTTTTGAAGAGGAAGGGCAGGTCTGGTACTGGGAATACCCGCAAGAAGAAGGAGAACCACCGGCAAAACTGTACATGGATCCGGGAAAGATTGTCAGATTCCGAACGGCCGAGGTTATATTCAAGTAAGTCAACTGTTCTTGGAAATATTTCTTATTCTGACACACATAACATTGGTACTGTTTCAGAGATTTGAAGCCAGATTTGACTCCAGAAGAACGGAAGACGGAGAGATCAATGGAGATCAGAGGGACGATGGCCGGTACCGGATTGGGATGCATCGGATGGTGGACTGCGGAAGAAGAGGAAGAAGTGGTGGAAGATGAGCAGGAAGAGACGGAAGACACGGCGATGGATGCCGAATGAGCAGAATCAGGCTGCGGGCGAAACGGGTCGTTGTTATCGAATCTTGTTGTTTTTTATTGTTCCCAATTTGTTTTTGACTTTTGAAATACAAAAAAACCATTTATTCACTTCCATTCTTTCCGGTTTTCTCTTTTTATGTTCTAACATGTTCTCTTACGTAATTAATACCTCGCTATAGATCTCGATCAACTTGTGATCTGTGATTCGAACATTGCGGAAAAGGAAATGAGATGTTTGATTTCAGGCAAAATGAGCACAGAAAAGACGCGCAACTTGATGCTGAAGGGGTCCTCGACGGCAAGTTCCAGCCAGCAACACCACAACAATGTCCCTCTGAACGTTTTCCGCGGTGTCAGTCTCATCTCTCAACTCGATCAGCAGAAGTACCCGACAACCTTCGCTCCCTGCTCTTCCGATTTCGACAACAACATTCTGCCCGTCGCCCCACCATTGCCACAGCTCGCCGCGAAACCGACAGAAACTCCCGATTCGTCTGCTGACCATGCCCCTCATTCCTCCATTGATTAATTTTTATTTTGAATAAATTCGAGCGGGAAAAAAGAAACGCTATCATTTCATCGCCGAAGAGAGAGTGTACAGGGTGGCCGATAAGTACAGGACGTTTTGAAAGTGCTCCCATTTTTCAATTTGAGGATTTTTCGAGAACAACCTTTATTAAACAACAAAAAATAAGCAGAAAATTTGATTTTACAAGAGAATTTCGAAGTTGGATCCACGAGCTTTGACACAGGCTCTCAAACGTTTCTTCACCGAATTGACAGTGCGCCGCAGGTATCCGTCGTCGATCGAAGCCCATGCTACCTCGAGAGCAGCCTTCAAGTCATCGACA
>LR563012.1:0-10466 GCA_900536345.3 Caenorhabditis sp. 39 LS-2015
GGGGGGGGGGGAAGGAGAGAAAAGAAAGCGGTGGGATGAAAAGAAAGGTAGAGATGGATTTTTGGGTTTATATATGGTACAGACTATACCAACTCTATACCGATTTTTGACTCGTTTTGTAGCCAGTTCTAGTTGAATTTGATTGATTTTTTAGATAAAGTGAATGGTAGGTTGACTTTCCACCAAAATTTAAACTTTGTAGCCATTTCTGGCCAATCGGGACTACATACCGATACTGATACAACTTTCCGATAATCGTTAGGTCGGTCGCGCGACGTTTCGCAACTCTAAACATAAGATTTGAAATTTGAAAGTTCAGAAAACGTTATGAAGCAAAAATTGGTTAGTTGCGAAACGTTATAGTCACAAAACGTCGCGAGGTTGACATGGCACTGTGCCAGTTAATCTTTGGGGATCATCTGAAAAGGTCTTGTCGTGTTTTTCTGTTACTTTTCTGTTACTCGTTGGTTTTCTAGTTTAAGGAAATCGTGTTTTAGTAGTGAAACTTGTGTAGTGAAAGGGTAGATTTGCAGGGAGATAACGGAAAGGACAGAGACGGACGGATGGACAATTTCATTTCATTCCATTTCAATTCAATTCATTCATTTATCAGATACTTATAACCATAACCGAATCCATCTCCTCAGAACTCGACAAGTTTCCGATGATGTCCCATGAGTCCCTTGAAGTACTTGACCGTCTTCACTTTCAGCTCCAACGTGGCGTCCTCGTCGGCAATGAACATTGCGCATTTGTGCATTTGCATCGCAGACACCGTGCACATATGTGATATTCCGCACTCAATGGCTTGATGAAGAGCCAGGGCTTTGTGGGATCCGGTGATGAGAATCATGACTTCTCGGGCATCCATGACGGTTTGGACGCCGACTGTGAGAGCTTGGGTCGGCACTTTTGACAGGTCTCCGCCGAAGAAACGGGCGTTTGCCTGCAATTTTCACTTATTTTTGACCAGCCTGATCCTGCGGCTTCGCCGCATTCATGCCGGGGAGAACAGTAGAAAATGAACTGAATTGGCAGACACGCGCAACCTAGGGCAAAGAGGTGCCACGATGAAATTATTTTTTTTACGGCGGATTAGTGAAAAAAAATGCCATCGTGGCACCTCTTTGCTCTAAACTATGGGGACCCCTCTGTTTTCCTAGGCCTGAGCGTGGCGAAGCCGCAGGTTCACGCTGGTTTCTGATATTTTCTATTCAATTCTCGTGCAAAAGGGATTTTTTTCAAATAATCCTTCTCCAAAATGTTCCGATTCCTCACCTGAATAGTATCCTCATTCAGCGTCTTGATACGTGTCCGGCTCGCCAAAGAACTGCCTGGTTCGTTGAATGCAATGTGACCATCTGGTCCGATTCCACCCACGAAAAGATCAATTCCACCTGCTTCGACAATCTTTTTTTCATAGTCAGCACACTCCTTTTCGTGGTTGGATGTGTTACCGTCGAGGATGTGGATCTGAATTTGAAGAAGTTATAGCTATGCACCATGTACAGTGTAATTTGAAATGTATTCAAAATTCCCAAACTCACATTAACCGGATCGATGTCAATATGTCGGAAGAAGTTGTCGAACATGAAGGAGTGATAGGACTCTGGATGGTCTCGGGGAAGCGCTGTAAACGTTTCGATTCAATTCTTTTAAAATTATTTTAAAAATATTATTATCTGCTATTCAAACTATGATAGTTGAGTTTATTACTCAAACGTGACCTCTCACGGCGATCTTTTTTGTCTGCGTCTCCACACGCGCTTTCACTCTTTCACACGTTGCCACGAAGTTGCGTGACCGGACTGATTCCACGTGCCATAGCCCGGTTGTCACAATTTGAAAAACGAGTAATAATTTCTTTTTTTTAAATAAAAATTCAAAAGTTTCAAACCCCCCCCCCCAACTAACCAACATACTCGTCCATATTGAACGTTTTGACCATTTTGAAAGATACGATTCCCTGTTGATGGAACTCGATGAGTTTCTTGTACATTCCCAATGGAGTTGATCCAGTTGGCAGTCCCATTACGAAATATCTTCCGCCGGCGGTCAGGGAAAGTATCTTTTTGACGACGTAGCGAGCTGCGAAGTCGGCGACTTCTTCGGTCGTGTTTTCGATGATCAACTTCATTTTTTTGGTGGGGAAGGGCTGAAAAAATCATTTCAGAGAGTCGAAAGTGACAGAATGAGAGGTGGAGACGCAGACACGCGGGCGCAATAGTGAGAGACTATGGGCGCGCTGAGAGAGCGCAGAGAAGAGGGAAACTACGGCGGGCAACGGTGGAGAAGGGCTGAAAAGGGCAAAATTAGAGAAAAGATAAAAACTGAAAAAAAAAAAAAGAAAAAAGAAGAAGAACACGTTGTTTTCGAGTTATTTTTCAGATAAGATTAAATAGGCAAAAATAGGGAAAAATGCCACGTAAATCGACACGTTTCTATGGTAAATGATCCAACTAACAAGGGAGGTCATTCTAGTGGACACTTGAGATATTTTTCAAATTTTTATGGTATAAAGAACACCTCAATACAAGTTGACTGACAAAATTCTAGCTCCCACTTTTTGGTTTGACGGAAGTTATGACGTCTTCAAGTTGACATCCTGATTTTCGATTCTTTAACACTGTCGGACCAAAAATTCCACACGCGCGTGACTCCGCGTGTTCGCCAAAATATGACTGCCTCCGGATCGCTTTCGAAATGTCTGATCGAGTGCACTGGCCGAGTGGTTCGAGGCGCGCGCGTGGGAAAGTGGGTGCGGGTTCGGTTCCTGGTCATGGAAAATTTTTGCAAATCTTTTTTGAAATCGTTTTCCAAATTTTATAACTCCAAGAAAACTTTGAAAATTTCATTCCTCTAATTTTTCAAGATTTCTCTAATTTTTTCAAGTTAAATTTTTTTTTAATTGTTGGGTGGATGTCGGAATCAAAAAAATTAAAAATTTTGTCGATAACATTTTTTTTCTTTGTTCATGTAGAGTCTGACTTGAAAAATTTGATAAAATTGAAATTTTCAAAGTTTTCTTGGAGTTATAAATTTTGGAAAACGATTTCAAAAAAGATTTGCAAAAATTTTCCATGATGATATTTTGTCATAACTTCCGTCAAACCAAAAAGTGGCGGCTAGAATTTTGTCAGTCAACTTGTATTGAGGTGTTCTTTATACCATAAAAATTTTAAAAATATTTCAAGTGTCCACTAGAATGACCTCCCTTGTAAAATATCGTTTAAAATCGAGAAAAATTCGATTATCTAAAATATGAAGTACTATTAGAAAACCAAGGTAAACACATTAAAATTCAAAAAAATAAACATATGGTACGAAAATAAACAACCCAACCGAAAGACGATCAGATGACACTGCAGCAGCACTGACTGACTGCCTGACTGGCACCACCATCCACCCATTCCCTTCCCCTTTTTATATACGTTCTCCTATCAATTTCATGCATTCTATCTTATCAAGTGTTGATAAGTAGTTTTGGAAAAAAACGGACAGCAAACATCGCTTTTTAGGGCTCTTTGTGTAGGAAATCTTATCGGAATAGGCAGGTGTATTGATTGATTGGACTGTATCTCGGTGCTGAGCAGTTTTGGGGTGTTGTGGTCAATTAAAAAAATGGAGTTTTAGATGTGAGAAACATTTTTGTAGTTGACAACTTTTTGATGGGGTTTGTGGATTTGGAGATATCAGTGCTGGTGTGAAGGACACTTAGACGACTTGCAGTATGGTGTGGTGCATGACTCTTAAATCAGTTATAACTAGCAGCAGAATTGTTTTCAAGCAAAACGGTTCACTACAAAGTTGCTGAAAATTAAATTTTAAACATTTTTGCAGTGGACAACTTCTTGATACCTTTCATAGTTTTTGAGTTAGAGCGGTTTTTCTAAAACACCCTTATATTTCCACGTGACCTTCACCCAGTAGCCTTGAAATTTTTTTTTCGCGAAAACTGATTATCACTGAAAATACATAAAACTAAAGCTCATTTTCTTTTTCTTTCTGTTATCAAAAGCTTAATAAGCATAAGCCACAAGAAGTTTTCATCATTTTGCAATGAATCAAGTGAGCCATGCCTGGGGGGAGACAGCCATTTTCAGCCAGTAAAAATTCAAAAAAAATTCAAAAATTTCAGTTGCAAGGCCAACAAAACGCAGATTATTACAATGCGGATCGTGGAAAAATGGCGGCTCCGTTTCTGGAAAACGGGATGATTATCGGGTTGAAACGCTCGTTTCGCGTCGAAAAAATGGTCGGTGGCGGTGGTTTCGGACAGATTTATCGGGCTGTTGACTTGGTAATTTTCTATTTTTTTTTGAAATTCTGAAAATTCTGAGATCTCAAAAAAACTTTCAAATTAAAAAAGTTCAATATAAGAATTTAAGAATTTTCTAGAAGTAATTTTTTTTCTATTTTTAAATTTTTTTTCAAACTCATTTTCTATTTCTTTCTCAAATTTTTTAAAGAGTTTATTTTTTTATTTAAATTTTTTTTTTCTTTTATGAAATTTTAAAAAATTTGTTTATAATTTTTTCAAATTTGAAAATGCTGAATTTTTAAAAAAGTTCAAAATTTTTATTTAAAAAAAATTTAAAAGTCTATTTTAAAAATTTTAAATAATTTTTTATTTATTTTAAAAATTAAAAAAAAAATCAATTTTTTATTTCTTTTTTTTCAAATTTCAATTTTTAAATTTTTAAAAGTTTTTTTTCCTATTTTCTAAAACCAGCCTGAACGTGCGGCTGCGCCGCATCAGGCTGGCGTGTCTTTTCTGAAAATTTTTGATTTCCGCGTGAGTACCATTTCATTTTTACGTGACCGGGTCAAATGCGCACAGAAATACAAACGGAAAAACGGAAGAACTGGAAATGAAAATCTCGGAAATCCGGACAGAATAAGAAAGTTATTATATAAGAATGATTTTTGAAATTTTTTTTTCTGATTTTTTAATTTTTTAAAGTAAACATTTTAACATCTCATCCGGTTTCAGGACTCAAAACTGGTAGTCGCCGTGAAAGTGGAACCGAAATCCATAGAATCCGGACGGATAGTTCTCGAACTCAATGTGCTAGTCCAACTCGCTCACTCTTCTCATATTCCGAAAGTGGTATAGCTATCAACGACTTAAAAGGAAACTTGACGTCTTCTTTTCAGTACTACAGCGGCGAAATCGGCTCGTACAACTTTATAATCATGCAACTTTTGGGAGCGAATATTGCGGATTTGAGGAAGTTTCAGAGGACTCGATGCTTTTCGGTTAGCACGGTAAGAGAAGAGAAGATCAAAAGATCGAGAGATTGAGAGTGAAAAGAACAAGAAAAAGAAGCATTTCAGACATCAAGAGTCGGCATTCAGAGTTTGGAGTGTATGCGACAGATTCATGCATTGGGGTATATTCACAGGTATCGATTATTCCGTTCACGTAGAAGGCGTCAAGGCACAAAAAATGCGCGAAGGAATTTGGGATGCGCGTAAGCACCAAGAAAGCGTACGGCCCCTGAAATTGCGCCAAGGCACTGATAAGGCGCATAGTCTTCAAAAAGCTCGAATGCACGGAGAATGCGTCTAGGAACCAGGAACGCGTCAATGCAATAAGACACCGTCACTATACACCGAGAAGGTATTCAGGCATCAAGAAGGCGTAAAGACACGGAAAAGACGTGTAGACACCAAAGACATCAAGACCCTAAATAAGCGTTGAAGCACGTAAAATGCGTCGGGCCGCCATGATTGCGTTCATGCATCAGGAAGGAGCCAAGGTACTGAAACAGCTCCAGTACTTTGCGAAAAGCTCTAGTAAGCACCTCAGATGTGCTAAATCATGGAAATTGCGTCAGGTGCTGAGGGTATCAAAGCATCAAAAAAGCGGTAATTTGTTGAAAATGCGTCAGAGCCAAGTGATAGTATCCAGGCACCAGGAGGGCGCCAAGATCCTACGGCAGCGCCAGTATCTGCCAAAAAGCGCTCGTGTGTCCAGACACCAAGAAAGCGCAGAGACGCTAGATGCGTCTACGCACAGGAGCCCTCAAAAGCTCTGACATTTTGTCATGATCTATAGATAGCGCGCCGATAAACAAGACATTCTTCAGAAACCCCTAGATCAATTTCCAGAGACATTAAGCCGTCAAACATCTGCGTGGGAATCGGTGAACACAAGCGAGTCCTTTATATCGTCGACTTTGGAATGGCCCGCCGGATCCGCTTCCCGGACGGATCATTCCGTCCGGAAAGAGCCTACGCATCATTCCGCGGCACAACTCGATACGTCTCGCTGGCGGCTCATGAACGGAAGGAACAGGGATTTGTCGACGACGTCTGGTGTCTGTTCTTCTCGCTTCTCGAGCTCGTCGAGGGCCTTCCGTGGAAGAACATTCTCGATCAGGACCAAGTTTGTCTCGCCAAGAAGCAGTTGCTCAAGAATTTTCAGACAAAGTAAGTTTTTTTCAGGTTTCTAAGCAGTCAAGGGTTTTTTCCTTCTCGTAGAAAAATGGGTCGAAACTTTGAAATGTTTCCTCAAATTCTGGACAACACTTCTCGAACGGAAACTCCGGATTATGAGCGGTTGATTGGAATTCTGAAGACGTGCTGTGGGCAGTTTAGCGAGTTGGACGAGTTTGAATGGGATGACCGCGAGGAACAGTATACTTGAATTTTGGTTCTTTAATAAAGATTATGGTACTATTTCTGAAGTTATTTTGTTGTGAAATTTCAGAAAATTGGAGCTGGATTTTTGCGAAATTTTCCTAAATTAAATTCAAGGATTGGAACTGTCTATAATAATTTTAAAATTTGAAAAAAAAAAAAAATTTTTGGAACCCCGATATTTTGCAACGCGACATTTCGCAACTGTAACGTTTCGCACTTCAAAACTCGGAAACGATGTTTTGAGAAATTTTTTCATTTTGAAAAAAGGTTCAAGTTGCGAAACGTCGGAGACTCAATTTTTTGAACAAAAAATAAAAGAAATTATCAAAAATCTTAACCCCTCCCCAGATTCACCCAATTCTAATGATTTCACTTTACTTTTCTCTGCGTCTCACCCCTTACTATTTACCCACCAAACAAGGGGTGGGTGAGGAGGGGAAACAGTCTTTGAATAGTTCCGAATCCCAAAAAGAAATCAGCGATCCGTGTCCTCTTGAGAGAGGGAGAGAGAGTATTTGAACTTGTCTCTTTCTCTGCCTCCCTCTCGTCTATACTTTCTTCTTTCCCAAACACCTTTTCTCCTTTTCCTTTTCAAATATGATTTCTTCCATCCTCTTCTACTTCTACAGCTAGTTGACTCGACTCTTATTTATATTTATGTGTCTGTCTGGCAACAAATAACCCCCCCCCTTCTCCTCCCAAAAGTTTTTATTGGAAACCAACCAATTGTTTGTCGAGCATTGGGCATTGCACACACTTCATGGCGCCAACAATGACTCGGTTGTTCCTATTTTTGTCATTTTGGGAAGTTCTTGGGAAGTTGTTCGGATATTTTTTTGTTGATTTCGTTACAATTAGAATGTAAAATTTTTTTTGGATTTAATTTTTTTGAAAATTTTCTAAAAATTACAGGGAATAGAAAATTTTACAAAAAACTTTGCTTTTTTACTTTTTTAAAAAATTTTTTATTAAGAGGTTTTTGTCGTTTTTAATTTTAAATTTCTGATTAGAAACATCCAAAATTGTTTTTTTTTTCAATTTTTAAAAAAAATTTCATTTTTTAAGCAAAATCCAAAAATACTTTTTTTTTGATTTTTATTATTTTTCACAATTTTTTTTTAATTTAGAGAAATAATTAAAATAACAACTAAAAATAAAACAAAGACAATTTACAATTTTACAGCAAAAAATCTTAAAAATCGTATATTTTTTTGATTTTTAGAAAATTTCAATTTTTTTCGGAATTTCTTTTGATTTTTGGTTAAAATGAATCAAAAAGATATTTTTTAATCTGTAAAAAAATTCAAATAAAAAAGGTTGAAGAAAATGATACACACAAAATATTTTTTTTTGAAAATTTTTGGAAATTTTCACAGTTAAAAAACATTTCAAAATTAAAAAAAAATGCAACAGAAATTGTGCAAATTTAAAAATGAACAAAATAAATTTAAAATTTCAAAACATTAAAAATCTTGAAAATTACAGACAAAAATTTAACAAAAACTCAACAAATTTTATTTTTGGAAAATTCCGAAAATATCCGCTAGTTTTGCCTGCCTAACTGTTCAAAAATCAATGAATCGTTCATAATTCCCTCCCGCAAATTCGCTCTTCCATTTCAACTCGATCCGTCCCTTCCCCGGGCATCCAAATCCTCACTTTCTCTTTCAATTCTTTCCCTCAATAAGCAGTGTTCGGAAATGGAATGATGATGATGGGCGGTGACAATTTCATATTGTGTTCTCACTGTTCTGTTAGAAATTATACATGTCCGTCCAGTTCGGAAAAAAGAGTAGAACTTGATGTGGAAGTTGACAGCCGTTAGAGTAGGTCATAGGTGACATGTATTTTGAGATATATTTCAGTAACGGTAATAGATACTAACAAGATAGATACTAGTAAGAAATGGTCAACTGCAAAAATACGCAAAATGTCAAGGGCTACAATTTGTTAGTTGATAGTTTTTTGATATCTCTACCCGGTTTTAAAATATACGCTAACTATATGTTACCTAGGTCCAAAAAATGCCTTTTTTGATCAAACTTCTCTCAAATTGTCTCAAATGTTCCTTGAAACTCATCACAACGTGATTGTCTTGATCAAAACTCATTGTGACACTGGAAATATTAAAAAATCTATTTTCCAATCAAACCGAATGTTCCTCTTTTAAAATTTCATCAATTTTTTCAATTTCTTGTTCTGTACCCCTCATTCAATTTTTCTACTCGGCAAACCTGTGGGTGTGGCGCATTTCTTGTCTAATATTAGCCTGACCTATTTCTCCACTATGCTCAATTTATAATAAATCATTTCTGATTTTTCCTTGTCCGAGTCTGACTTAGTCCATATCTATGTCTTACTATATCCGGAGTCATGACCGACTTTGTTGGGACATGCATAACTATGAGCTAGCCACACGTGGCTCAGTCTTTACCTAGAAAATATGCTGCTTCTTTACAATTGCTAAAACATACTTCATGGTGCATTTATTCAGAGCCCTGGAGGTCTAAATTACTATCTTTGTAAAGCATGACTCAACACAGGTTTGTCGTGATACACTGTACAATCCAAAATTCCATTTCAAAATTGAATATATTCCCTTTCCTTTCACAATCAATTATGCATCAAACCAGGCGTTTCGCAATCAAATGACTCATCTTCTTCCCGTCCCTTCTTCCCACTTCCCATTTCTCTCTTCTTTTTTTCCAAAAAATAACCACTCCCTCTCTTCACTTTTTGTGTGTTCACAGTTCGATAAAACTGTGGGAAAGCGAACAGAAACTGGCGGTGAGTCATTTTGGTGAAAAAAACTTGACGTTTAATTTTTTTTTAGCACTTTTTGAATTTTCAGAATTATTTGTGAAAATACCACACCTTAACTCTTTAAATTTTTTTTTTGATATTTAAAAAATTTTCCCAGTTCTCCTCTATTTTTGTGCTAAATGTGTCCAATTCCCCCGTAATCCCCTCAAGAACATGCCCTTTTCTTCCTGACCAAATTGTCCTTTTTCCTATTCAAAAAACCCCTGTTCCTGGTCATCTTCCCTCTTTAAATGACTCTTTTCATTGTTCTGAAACTTAAAAAACTGCCGTATTCTCGTGGAAATTCAAATTTCAGCAAGTCAATGGCCACTGCCAAGATTCATTTTCAGCCGACGTTCGATGAGGTAAAAATATAAATTTTTTTCAAAAAATCATAAAATTCAAATTAGAAAATACCAGCCGGATCCTGCGGCTTCGCCGCATGCAGGCTGGTAAGAACAGTAGTGGGTCCTTTCATTCGAAAATTGAATCGAATAGGCAAAGAGGCGCAACCTAGGGCAAAAAGGTTTCCACGTTGAAATGATTTTTTTTCACGGCGGACGGAAGGAATGAATGACACACGTACTCCATTCTTAGGAGAATATATTATAAGAATGATTCTCCAGGTCATCGCATCCGAAAGAATCGAAAAAGCTCTGAGAAACAAGGAGAAACTCAAAGTTCTCGAGATCCTCGTTGCTATCAACAACACGCAACGACAAATGGTACGTTTTCTGAAAATTCGGGGCTGATTATACTGATATATACAGTTTTTATGATCGTTGTCATTGAACAAAAAATTACATCATTGATAAAAAACAACATTAAATTTAATTTTTTTTTTCTTTTTAGAATTTTTTTTGATGATTTTGCAAAAATTTAGAAGTAATTTTTAAGCGACATTTCAACAAATTTTTGAAATTTTTTATTTTTTTTAATTTGGAATTTTTTATTTTCAAATTTTAGGTTCTAAAAAATAAACTGTTAGATTTTTCTTTAATTTCAAATTTTTAAAT
>LR563012.1:19959-29974 GCA_900536345.3 Caenorhabditis sp. 39 LS-2015
AAAGAAGAAAAATGAACTCGAAGAAAATCGAAAAATTTTCAGAAAAATTCTGGAAGAATTCCCAGGGAAGTAAGGGGAAAAGGTCGGGCCCACGCTTTTTTGTTGGAATTTCAATAAGTTTCTCTGCTTTTCATCTGGATTTTTGATCCCCACAAACTATAAGGTGCAAGGAAAATAAATAAACATAAAAGTTACACAGGACAGACATTACTGATGATTACTCAGGAAAAGAGAAAGTTACGGGTCCCGCGGACAGAGTTTGTGTAAAATAAGCAAGCAAAAAAAAGAAAAAAGAAAAACTGACGAAGCGGACTCGAACCCCCAGCCCCCAGATCAACAGGCAAAAGCGCAAACCACTAAGCTAAACCAGCAACTGTTGTTATTGCGCAAACGGCAGTGATAAGATCGCGTAATTGGCGGATTTGCAGGCGGTCATCGACGGATAATTGGTGGCATTTTGATAATTTTGCAATTTCCGTTCCGTTTGCCCCCCGGGTCGGACAGCAGCAATCATCCGAGCAATTATATCAGAGACACGCAAAAAAAGAGAGGCCAATTTCAGAGGAGAGATGGATAGGGAGGCAACCAGCAAGAGAGAGGGAAAAAGAGAGAGAGAGACAATTACCTAAAATTTCAAGGCGACAAGGTACGAATTAGGATAATAAGGGAGCGGATTCAGAAGACGTCGACGACTGAGAGAAGACGTTAGAAAGAAGGGGAGAAGACGATGATGATGATGGGGCTGGGCACATACACATAGCACAACACACCACCCGAAAGGGGGGAGAGACACATAGGAGAGGGGAGGGGCCACGGGGGACCGAGAAGGGGGCGGGGCCTTGTCCGGCCATTGGAATCAATGTCTACAGTAACCTGGGCAAGGGGCGTGGCTTGCTTAGCGACCTTAAGGTCTAGTGATAAGGTGTTAAGGTGTGTGCTTGCTTATCACTTAAAGTTCCAAGAGGGGGGAGCGTGGCGTGGCGTGGACCTTAATCGGTGTGTGTCTCTCTCCTGAAAATTGAGGTATAATTTAGGCCAATTATCCTCTGGTAAGGGCCCCGCCCTATATTGTAGCTAATTGCCGGGTGTACGTGTGTGGTGGGGAGTGAATTGTTGGGGCTGTAATTGCGTGTAGCCAGAAACCCCCGCACCAACCTCAATCTTCTCGTTTTTACTCTGTCACGATTCGAGGTCTTCTGTTTTCTCACAGAGTTTCTCTGGTTCTACCATCGATTTATCCACAATTTTTGAGCTCTCCGAGGCCGATCTATTGGGAGATAATAACCCTGGCACTCAATTAAAATTCCCCCAACCAACTCCCTTGGCATAGCATAGCACCTATTCCATATAGCATCACCATCTGCTTCTTTCGCATTTTCCACTCGCTCCTAGCCATGTCTTTTTCCTTTTCTTTCGCCCTATCGATTCCCTCGACACCCCATGCCATCCGCCACATTCTCCCGCCAGTCTCTTCTTCACCTCATCGCTTCCGTTCCGCCAACTTGTCCGGTCAAAAACCGCCAAATGTGCAGTTGGCCGAAAGAGGTCCCCGGTAGTGCGAACCAGGGGAAAACAGCGGACCGACTCACACTTTGGTGAAAATTTGGAAACAATCGCTGCGGGACCCTTTGAGATTTCAGATTTCGAAGGGTGTGAACGGGTAGAAAGATTGCCGCCGTTCGCTGCCATCCCGATCGATATCTTTTGAGGGAAAAAAGAAAAAACAGCCGAAAAAGAGGCAAAAAAGGGAGGAAAAAAACATATTTTGCTTCTGGGGCAACATATAATTTGAGACCGATTATGCGTCCGAAGCCTTCTGAAGCTGTCATTATGAGGAGGGAAAAGGGGAGAAAAGGTTCAGTTTTTGGGCTGGTGTAGTTTCGAGATGCCCTGTTTCAGTTGGCCGCCTGGGCTTTGCGGTGGTGGGTTAAGGAGTCTATGGCTCGTCAGTTTTCTAGTTTTTTTTGGTAAAAATTTTTTGGTTGAAAGTATGGTAGTTTTGACAACGAATTGCAAAATTTTAGGGTAGATTTAGGGGAAAGTTAGCTTCGGGAGCCCTATCAAAATTTAGGGTAGATTTACGAGACACCTTACCATCTCTACAACCCTTTTCAACTAGAAAATACCACTACGCAGACAGGGGCTTTGCCACCTCCTGTTCACATCACCCCACGTCATGTCTTACAAGGTGTCTTTGATACTTGATATTCCATGTATATGTACTGTCCTCAAAAAATCGATAAAACCGATTAAGATTCCAAATTAACTAGGCCCCGCCCACTTTTCGGTTCCCTCTTCTATAATTACCACAACATAATTAGAATAATTGCTCCAAAAAGGGGAGGATGGGGGGATGGGGACGAAAGGGGTTTCCAGTTGATGAGGATCGTTCACACGAGGCACATGCGTGATTTATTTTACAAGGTTTTTTCTTTTCTTTTTTTTTTGGTTTTTTTGGAAAATATTTTTCGATTTTCGGTTTTGTAATTTTTCGATAATAGATAGGCCCGGTACCATAAGTTAGGGTAGAGTGACATAGCGTTTTTTTAAAAAAAAATTTGAAGGAGGATTGGGTAGATTTACGGAGCGTTTTTGTTAAATCTGAAATGCTTTTGTGCATTTACGAGCTCCTAGAAGCTTAAAATTCAAATTTTCGATCCAGTACATAATCAGTGTCGATTTACGATAGCATTCCCCCATTTCTCACCTCCAACCCCGCATCTCTTTGACCCACCGCCACTCATCGGATTCGCACTTCTGAATCTTCTGATTCGCCCAACTCCACAATCTCTTTGTCGGTGACAATATCCCCGAATACCCGACAAAAAGTGAGAATCCAATTCTGAATACCAAATCCGAATATCCACAAACCGTACCATGCCGAGATGCTTATCTTCTTACCTATGTGCACCTGGTTTTGGATACACCTGTCTCCAGCTTCTTATCTGATCAAAAGACACCCCCCCCCGTATGGAATGGTTTCGTTTCGTTCGGCCCGTGTCACTCAATTTGACAGTCGGATTCGGAAGTGGAAGTGCATGTCGAAAGATTGATTTTGGTTAGTTAGTTCACTGACTGACTGACTGACTGAACAATGTTTCCGGTACAAGACACTAATTATATATTATCCTCGTGCGCCGGACGGGACGAGACGGAACGGTGTTCGTGTCTTGTAAGCCAACAGACTGCCACGTGTCAATCAATCAATCATCAGAGTCACACAGGTGTCTAATCCGTTAGCGGGAAGGAGAAGAATCGACCGTATGTTGTGTTCGGTCGGTTAAGGGCTTCCGGATTTAGGGAAATACGTAGAGTTTGGGTGGGTTTTGGGGACTGGTGGAAGTTTCTGAAGAGTCTAGACCTGATTGTGAGAGTTTTTGTGGATTTACGAGGCTCTGATGCTTTGTGTCGATTTACGGTGTAAAATTTGGAGCAAAGGATGCCTTGAGCCTTAGAACTTAGGCTTACACCTTGAGATAAATACTTCTATTATTGAGAAGAGATTTAGGCCTAATTCAGAGAACTTGTGTCGATTTACGGAGTGAAATTTTGAGCTGAGGATTGATCCGAAGGCCTAGTCCTTGAGCCTTGAGCCTTAAAACTCAAGCTTACACCTTAAATTGAAGGTTTGTGTCGATTTACGGAGTGAAATTTTGAGCTAATTGTAAGGATCAATCTAATCACCTAGACCAAAAAAACTTTGACCCATAAGCCTAAACCTGAGCAAAAATGAGTTCGTGTCGATTTACGGTGCAAATTTTGAACTTAGACAACAATACAAGTTAAGTCTCACCCTAAGAGTATGCTTTGTGTCAACTCCTTACAGACTCTTCCTCCTTGACCCACTCTCCACCTGTACATGGTCCAATGAATAGAATGAAAGGATTAGACGTCTTTTTGGATGAAAACCACTGTACAACCTGTGCAACATGTCGGTGGGGGGTCTATTGTTGCATAGAGGACATGAGGGACCTAGTAATTATAAGGACCCTACCGAAATTGGAACATTTTTGGGAGAATTGTTTGGGGGGACCTTGGATCTAAACCGTTTTTTTTTTTGGCATTTTCCATCCGGCTGGGGGTCATAAAACGTGTGTATGTCAACACCTGCCATCGTATGGACCTTGCCCGCTTCTCCGTATAATGACCTCGATATAAAGTCAGTTTTTGCTTTTTCCACAGAACGCAGAACGCCCTCGGATATGCATTTAATGACATTCGGGGAAATGGAATTGCTGGGTGTGTGTTGGTTTTGGGGGAAAGTGACGGGGACGGGACGTGTGGATTTACGGGATTTTCGAATTGGGTTTTAGAGTGATTTTTGAGGAGTTGTGTGTGGATTTACGGGCTCAACATTTCAGAAAACTTGTGTCGATTTACGAGCTCTTTTAGTAATTTTGAATTGATAGAATTGATATCCTGATTTTTTAAAATTCCATCAGGTGTAGATTTACGGGCTCAACATCTCTGAAAACTTTTGTCGATTTGCGAGAACTTAACCTCATTTTCCGTGTCGATTTACGAGCTCATTCAGTCATTTTCCAGTTCCATCCAGTGTAGATTTACGGAGCACCATCTCTCTATCTCTCTTCCCCCATCTTATCTTCCTCCAATTCCCCGCTCCATTTCCTGCTCATTTCTCCTTATCTCCCCATCCCCCTTCCCTCCCATCAATCCATCCATTCCCACACCTGTTTGCCAACCTGTCTCTCCTCTAACTTCCGTGAGATGAGATCGTGAGAACATCTTCCATCTCTAAAGATCCAGTTCATCTGGAGTTCATTCGTGGCCAACCTACCGTATCCCGACATCCGAAGCGGGTCGACGACGACGACCTTCGTTCCCTCTCAAAACTACCGTATCCCAGAGGGAAAGGAGGGGGGGCGAGATGGAAACCCAAAAAAGATGGGGAAACAGAAAGAACAGCGAGAGAGTGTGTGATTCGAGGAGACGGCTGGGAGGCAGAGAGGAGAGCAATTATGTGTTGGGGCGCCACGTCTTCGTCGTCGACGTCGTCGTCCCCGTCGCCCAACACCGACAATTATTCCTTCACATAGAATCTATGTCTCTCTGCGTCTCTTCACTCTCTCCCTCTCTTTATTTTCCTTTCTTTTTCCATCTATAGTCCTTCCCCCGTCGCCCAAAACTTGTCTCGCTTCTTTTTGGGGACGGACGGATTACTGTAGACGGGCGGTTGTAAATACGGGGTAGAGAATACGGAGAAGGAGAAGGAGAAGGCGACTTGTTTTTTGCTTTCTCAAGATGGATACTGACAATAAGAACAAGAGGAGAAAACAGGGGAAGGGAGAGATTGGAGGAGGGTTGCGAAATTGCGAAATTTGAATGCTCATTTCAACATTTTTTGGCATAACTTGCCTAGAAATGGATAGATTGATGTTGGAATTGAACAAAGAACAGCTAGAATTTGGAAAATTGCTTGGAAAAAAATTCGAAAAAATATATGAACATTTGAGTGAGAACGGGTGGTCGAAAGTTGCGTCTAGGCTCATGTAGCGCGCGTTTTGAGTTGCGCTGCTGCAAAATTTTTATAACTGGGCTCAAAATGATCGGATTGACGTCAGAATTGCACAGGGGACAGCTGAATAGTGCAAAAATGATGGGGTGAATTTTCAGAAAAATATATTAACTTTTGGGCAAAAACGGGCGGTCGGAAGTTGTGTCCGAGCTCATATAGCGCGAGTTTTGAGTAGCGCTGTTGAAAAATGTTTATAACTTGGCTCATAATGATCGGATTGAAATGAAAATTGAACAGGGGACAGTTGAATCATGCAAAAATGACTGGAAAAAAAATCAGAAAAATAAATGAATTTTTGTGCGAGAACGGGCGGTCGGAAGTGGATGGGAGATGGGTGAGACGTTTCAAATTATCATAACTTTTTTGAAAACGTTCAGATTGAGGTCAGGTTTGCAAATAAGATAGCTAAGACGTACATGAATGTCTGGAAAAAATTCCAGAATAATATCTGAAAATTTTAGTGAGAACGAGCTGTTGGAAAGTGCACTGTGGCTCAGATAATCATAACCTTGCTGAAAAAAAATGTGGCGAAATTTTCGAAATTTTGACATGATACCGATTTGATTTTTAATATTAACTGAACAAAGTTCAAGATTCTAATTTCTCAAAAATCCATTCATCTTGCACTTTTGACCTAATTTTCCATCATCGATTTTCCGTATATTCAGTTTTTTCGCTTCCAAATTTCCAATAATTGTACATCGATTTTTCCCAAATTTTTTGCTCAATACCTCTTTCTCTCCCTGATTCTCCATGTTCTTCTTCTCTTTTCCCTCACCTTGTCAAAAATCAATCGCTAATTATTGCAGACCCGTCGTCTTCTCTTCTTCACCTCTTCTCTTCTCCTCAACGCATGCTGTCACCATATCCCCTTCCGGTCCGTCGATGTTGAGTTCCATAGCAACACCTGGTGATGTCGGCGATCGCTTTCAACTGACACCCGTCTCCCGGGAATGTGCAGTTGTGCGAGGATCGATAGGTGTATACGGAAGTATACCCCGATAGGGGAGAACATGGTAAAGGACCAAGACGAAGGGACTAATGGATCTAAGGTGTTAAGAAGAACAGTTGATAATCCAAAAATCAAATTGCTAGAAAAAGAGGAGATGTGTTCATCTTACAATTAGGGATCTAGATTCCAAGAAACCTGAAAGCCTCAGCCTAAGCATAGGGCTTACCCGTTCCTAGAAGTTAAGTTTGTCCAAAAACCCCAAAGGAGGGATCCTAGGGCCTTCCTTATGTCTATGGTGTAAGGTTTTTAGTACTATAAGCCCCATAATATCCTTGGACAGAGTCTATATGTCCGAAAACCGCAAAGAATAGGCTTTTCTAGGTCCTAGAGCTTTAATGATGCTATGGTACAGTTGTTTTGAGGAATCTTACTGTGGATCCTTAGGTTGCTTAGATCCGGACCGGAATTTGACTTGTTTCTTGAAATTTCAAAAAATCCGGTACTATCCTAGGATGTTCTGCATCCAAAAACACCACACTTACTCAAAATTCGTCAACCCTGATTGTGAGGCTCATAGGATTCTCCGTAAGCATGTTCCTACAGGGTGTTTCATAAATACGGATACACCAGTGCACCGCCGCTAGGAAAAATGAGCGAAACTCAAGGATAATCAACAAAAATTATGCTTGGGGTAATATTAGAACAGAATTCTCCCGCCGTTCGCTTTGATAGAAGTTCTGGAGCGAGGCTCCATCCGTATTTATGAAAAACCATGTACAGAGAGACTTTAGCTTCATTTTTAAAATTTTTTCCTAAAAATAATAAAATTTTCAATGTTCAATGTTTCCTTTCCATTCCCATTTGATCAATAAACCTTTCCTCAACACTTTTCCATTTTCTCTGCAAGACCCACCCTACAGTACGCCGTTTCCTTCCGCTCCTCTTCCGCTCTTCTCTCCTTTCCCCCTCTTCTCCCGCCGACACATGCTCCAAACGTCTTCTTCTTCTTCTTCCGCTTCTTCTGCTCAATCGAGCGTGCTGTATACATTTCTCCCCCTTTCTGTCCATTTTCAAACGTGCAGGGCGGCAAAACACGCACCTAATTATAGGCGGATAGGGCGGTATCCTGAACAGAGTACACAGGTGAAGGGACGAGGAGAAATGCCATATGGAGCGGACCTGTGGATGAAAAGGACACCGATAGGATAGGGAAGCGGCCTGGTTTAAATATTTTATCGGAAGATTTGCTAAGAAGGGGAAAATTGAAGTTTGAGGGACCCGAAAAGCGGTGATGCACCATGTAATCTATCTCTGAAATGGTAAGAGGTAGCAAAAAACTGTCAACTGAAGAATTGTAGCCCTTGATATTTCACACATTTTTGTAAAAAAAAAACAAAAAAATTGAAATTTTTTTTTTGTTGTTGATTTTTTTCAAAATTTTTTTCGAAAATTTATGAGTTTCAATTTGTTTTTTACGCTTTATCAGCTTATTTTTTCAAATTTTTTGCATTTTCACAAATCAAAAAATTCTGAAAAAAGTTCTCGAAACTCGCTAGAATTAATTGCAAAACGACGCGTTATTTCGGAGCATCGTACTAAAGGCTACTTGTGTTTTGATGTTTATCTCGGCAACTGTAAAAGATATCGAAAAATAATCAATTACAAAAATACGTAAAATATCAAGGGCTACAAATGTCTAGTTGACCGTTTTTTGATATCTTCAACGGTGATTGAGTTATACCTCAAAATACATTTTTCCAGTCCATTTTTCCAGGATTTTCCAGGTTTTCAGTCGATTTTTCGCACTTTCATGGTATTCGGAAGGGTTTTTCGATCAATTTCAAACTCCAGAGGTTTTTCCTGAAACTACAGTACTCATTTGTTTGCGGCGGCATCTCTTGTTCATAAATAACATTGAGCTATTCGACAGGAAGCTCTTTCTCTCTCTCTTTTCTCAGGAAATCATTCATTCCTCCTCCTTTCCTCCTCTTTCTCTTTCTCCTTCTTTTCCTCTCCAAAAGAGCGCGGGGACCCATAATTATCGAGACGGGAAACTTCCGTCGCCGCAGTCGCCGTTGTCCGAAAATCGGCCGTCGATTTCTATAGAAAGAGGCCAAGAAGGAAAAGGTGACGAGAATCCAGTTTGGCAAGCCGGCAACCAGGAAATTGGGTCTCGACGGGAAAAGACAATGGATTACGGTAGGGAGGTGGAGGAGAGGATTGACACGTGGTCCGGGGAGGGTGCTAAAACAAGACCGTTTCGTTTCTTCCGGTTTGGGGTGGCTAATAAGTGTGAATGACGAGAGGGAATTAGGTGGAGGAATGAGGAGCACGGGCTGGTGTAAAAAGGGGGAGATTAACGGGTTTTATGGACGGTGTGAAGGAAGAACCGAGGTTTGAAAATTGAGGATAGTTAGCTAACGAGGGGGCGCCTATCACTCTCAATTGGAGGGAGGGACCCAAACGTTTTGAAACAGGTACACCGATATTTTGCAACGAGACGTTTTGAAACTGTAACGTTTCGCAACTCAAAACGTCAAGACAAACATTTTTTGGCATCACTTTGGAAAAGAAATCGAGTTGCGAAACGTTAAAATTAGGTCTCCTGAAATAGAAGATTCTCTTACCCCATGTCAAAAAAAACGGCGCTTAGGGCCCTGATTCAACCCGATAATAGAGTGAGTTTTGAGCTCAAAAGAGGTCCAATTATCCTGGAAAAAAGCGAGGATCATTCTAAACAAATAAGTTCTAAAAATAATGTTTTGATAGTCTGAAAAAAGCAAAAAAGGGACGACTATCAAACGCGCTAGCCCGCACTTTCAGGCTGGTGATAAAACTGTAAAATCAAGCGCTAAAATGTCACCGCAGAGTGTCAAAAACTCACGAAAAGCCAAAATATCTTTTAAAAAAAGCGCCCCGGTGAAATCCTCGGTGAAAAAGCGCGCTTCTAACTCTCGATACCACCTTCCAAATAAACCGAGTTAGGGTCCCACGGGCTCCTAGGCCTCTTAAGACAGGGTTTAGATCCAATCGCCGTCAAAAATTGTCATATTTTTTTTTCGAAAACAGACGTTATTTTCAAATTCCAAAAGCACCTATGTATATTTCTAGAAAAAAACCCCTGTACTTCCTGAAAATGGGCGCCTAAAACTCCCAAAAACAGGACCCATGTCAGCTTGAAATAGGCGCCTATCACCTTTTAAATGAGCTGAGTTTAGGGGCCCATATCGTTTTTGAAAGTGGGCCCTCTACCTCTTAAAAAAAGGTTCTAAACATCATCAACAACCAAAAATCAATTTCTCTCGAAAAAATATCGTTTACTTGCCAATCCCAGTTCTGAGTTTTTTCAATTTTTATAAGAAGCGAATATTCTCTTGTTTTTTCTCCAGTTTCCCATTCCCCACACCTTCTGAAATTCCATCTTCCCTGCCTAGACATACATTTCCTCGTCATCCACATCTCATCCTCCTCCTCCTCCATTCTCTTTGTCTCTATTTGGTTATTGCATTAGAAGAAGATGTTGCGAA